>CASHTH010003364.1:0-56114 GCA_030341885.1 Geodia barretti
GACGTGTGTTATTCCTAGTGGCCTTCTCCATTCTCTGCTTCACACCTTCCATGGACTGGCCCCTCAAAAAAAAAGAAAGTTAATTAGATTTCTCACAACACATGTTCAGCTCGGCTACCGCCTCGCACAGCCAACGATACCCTGCGCTCTTCCAGACCGCTCACCACCCTTCCGCCGGATGCTTTCCAGAGAGAAACACCTGCTCCCGATCCAGTCGCGGTCGGGAAGTTCCTGTACGCGCCGAACCGAGCGCCATGACGCATCGCCGCTATACGGTGATACCGCAACCGGAGAACTGACCGGCCACGGGATCGTCGCATCAGAAGCCAGGCCCAACGCGCTGTGCCTGGGCCCCGGAGACCGGTACATCTACTCCGCCGGGCAGGACTCGGGCCAGATGGCCATCTTCAGGGTTGATCCTGATTCCGGCGCGCTGGACCGTTCAGAGACCGTTGCGCTGGGCAGCGGACCGTGCTGGATTTCGATCGTGGAGTTGCTTGGATAACGCTGTATGCGGCGGCTCGAATCCATCGCCTGCAGTGCCAAGACTCTGCTCTAAAGGCCGCGATGGCCGCTGGATTTAGAACGTATTCCACCCCTGGTACAACAGGGCGAGCCGATAACGGCTCGCCCTCCGATTTTTGTATTTCCCTGGCTCGCCCACACACTCGCGAGTAAAACGTCAGCATTTCATCACTCCCGCCTGCCAGTGCAATCGCGATCTGATGACACTTCCTCCTTGCCAAGCCTCATGACACCTCTCTACCAATGACCCTGTGCATGATCTCCGACATACCCTCCTCCCGGCACCCCATGAGGCTCCGTTGCCCGGTCGGACAAGCCCAGTGGGACAAAATGGAGCGGGAATCCGCATTCTTGTCCCCAGCGGCCAATTCCGTAGCTAACGAACGCGGAAAAATGAAGAAAATGGGACAGAATGGGACAAAATGGGAATCGAGGCCTGATTTTCTGTCCCAGGATTCCCACGCCGCGGCCTAGCGTATGCATCTGGCCGCCCAGCCAACCAGCCGACGTGTCCGGGAAGTTCGGACATTCCGACCTTGCCTATGGCTATGAAGTACCGCTACATGGCTGGATTCTGCCGAAACGCTGTTGCTCTGGCCCAAATGCCAGTGCTCACCGCAACGTCGCAACCGATGGTTAAATTGCCTTGCTAGCGAGCAGGGAACGACGTGGAGATCGGACCTTGCTTGGAGGTCGGCACGTCTTGCGCGTTGACCCGGCTGGTTGGCCCACTGGCTACCGCACATAGCCAACACTACAGGCAATGTTTGGCAGAGTAGTCTCGCGATAGCCTCCCGTTTAACCCCACTTGCGGAGCGTGAAATGGCACAACTCAAACTGCCTTCCGGTAACCAGGTAGAGGTCGACGATCTGCTCTTTGAGTTCGTTCGGGATGAGCTTGTTCCGTACACTGCTTGGACTGCCGAGGCCGTGTTCCAACACTTGGGCGAACTGGTGGAGGAGTTTGAACCACGAAATCGAGCCCTGCTGGAACGCCGTATAGAGGTTCAGCATCAGATCGACGACTATTACCGCAACAAGCGGGAGGGTGGCTGGCGTCCGTCACGCGATACCCAGGAACCGGACGCTGCCGATCTGGAGCAGTTCCTTATCGGCATCGGCTACCTGCAGCCGGACGGGCCGGTCGACTTTGACATGACCACTCCGCAACTCGACCCGGAAATGGACTTGAACGGTCCTGAACTGGTAACCCCGGTCTCCAATGCAAGCATGGCAGTGGGCGGCGCCAACGCCCGTTGGGGCAGCCTGTACGACGCCTACTTCCTCAGCGACCTTCACCCTGAGATCGACCGCCAGGAACAGAGGCCAGCCAGGCTGCGCATGGTTGTCGAGGAAACCAACGCGTTCTTCGACGGGCACGTGGCGCAGTGGCACGGCGCTGGCAGCATTGGCGACATTGCGTCCTTCTCGGTGCGCGAAACTGGCGGCGGTCGTTACGAACTCGTAGGCCAGACTGCGAGCGGCGAGGCGAGGCTGCAGGACCCTCGCAAATTCTTCGGTTTCAACCTGAATGAGCAGGGCGACCTTGACGAGTTTTACCTCGAGGACAACGGTCTGCACATCCAGTTCCAGCTCTACGAAGGGGGCAAGGTCAACGAGGAGAACGGCCAGTTCAGGGATCTGTTCGTCGAATCCGCCGTGACCAACATCGTGGACTTCGAGGATGCCGTGGCCGTGGTTGACGCCGAAGACCTCGTGATCTCCCTGCGCAACTACTTGGGCCTCATACGCGGCGACCTTGTCGGCTACAGCTCCCGGGGCAACCGCAAGGCTTTGAATTCCGACCGCACCTGCACCGGCGCCGACGGCCAGCCCAGGCACCTGAAGGCCACCAGCCTGATGTCTGTTCGAAACGTATCCCTGCATATGTATACGGACATCGTGAAGGTGGGTGGACACCAAATCCCTGAGCGAATGCTTGGGCTTTTGCTGACCACGCTCATCGCCACCAGCCACGACAACGGCTTTAGCGGCGAGGCCCGCGCCGACGGGTCGGGCGATCTGCCCGTTCGCGGCCCCAACAGCAGCCGGGGTTTGGTCTACCAGGTAACCCCAAAGCTGCAGACGGCTGATGAGGTGGCCGAGCAGGTGCGCATCCTCGAGGCCATCGAATCGCGCCTGAGCCTGACCCCGGGGTGCATACTCATCGGCATCATGAATGAAGAACTGGGAATGACCTTGCAGCTCTCAGAGGCGCTCAGAGCCGCCCAGGGTCGAACTTTCTTCACCAACACCGGCTTCCTCGACCGCACCGGCTCGCAGATTCGCGCACAAATGCATGCCGGGCCCGTTGACCTGCGCGACGACCTGACGCAGGAGACTTTCAACATCAGCTACGAGCGTCACAACGTCGACGTCAGCCTGCACGCAGGAGTGCACCGCCACGGCAAGGTCGGCAAGGGCATGCAGGTCCGCAACCGCGCCATGGCCGAGATGCTTGAGCGCAAGATCGACCACCCCCGGACCGGCGGCAACACAGCTTGGGTCCCTGCGCCCTATCCCAGCGACCTTCATTCCATGCATTACCACATGATCGACGTCGATGAGGTGCAGCGGGTGATGCTGGACTCTCCGGCGCTTAACATAGACCGGGTGTCCTTGCTGTCCTTCCCTGTGCTGAAAGAGGAAAAAGTGGCCGACCCGGAGGTCAAGGCTAACCTGACCATTCGATATGCCCATAGCATGGTTGCTTACTGCGAGCCGTGGGTCCGCCGTGGCATCGGCTGCAGCGGGGTTCCCAACTTCGACGGTATCGAAGAGATGAAGGACCGTGCCACCGAGCGCATCGACGGCGCAATCCTGGCCAACTGGCGTCTGCACGGCGTAATCGATCAGGCCGATGTCGAGCGGGCGATTACCCGGGCCGCCGAGGTCGTGGATAATCAGAGCGCCAACGCCGCCGGGTACGAGCCGTTGGCAGACACGCAGGAGAAGCGGGAGGCTCTGCTCAGCAACCCGGCCATTGTGGCAGTCCTGGAAATCATAGACGATGCGCTCTCGTCTCCCAGCGCGTACGTGGAGCCCGCGCTGTGGCGAAACCGTCAGGCCGTGAAGGCGGCCGGGACGTAGTGCCGCCAACTATCCAGGACTAAACCAGAACTAAGGACAAGCCAAGCAAAATCAGGTATGGTTCCACCATACTTGTATGAGCGACCGAAGGGTCGGTACTAAGTTTGTCCCGAGCAAACGAATCCGTTATATATCAACCCGACGAGCAACCCAACCATGTTGCCTCGTTCCTGCACGGTTCCCAGAGCGTCATGGGTCGAATGGCGTCCATGGCGGCCACCGCGTCCATTGTCGCCGTCGCCGGGGGGCAGTCGGACGGTTACCTGTCGTGGATTCTCTTTGCGGCTCTGGTAGTTTGTGGGATTGGTACAATCCTCCAGACTGTACAGTTCTGGCGGTTCGGGTCAGGTTACGCTCTCAGCGTCGTATCTGCGACTGCCTTTATTGCCATCTGCATTTCCGCGCTGGTGGACGGCGGTCCGGCGATGCTCTCAAGCCTGATTGCTGTCTCGGCCGTGGTCCAGTTCGTATTCATTTCTCGCCTGTCATTGCTGCGCCGCGTGATCACGCCTGCGGTGGCGGGAACGGTCCTGATGCTCCTGGCCGCCACCGTGATCACCGTCGTGCTTGGTCGGCTCTCGGACCTACCGGAGGGCGCTCCCGAAGTTTCCGCTCCCATCCTGGCCGGAGTGACTCTTGCGATTCTCGTTGGGCTGAGATTGTTTGCGTCAGCGAAGTGGCAACAGTGGGGACCAGTTGGGGGAATCATCATCGGATGCGTGATTGCTGTTCCGTTTGGAGCGTATGACTTCCAGGTGGTGAGGCAGGCGGCGTGGATCGGAATTCCTACTGTCGCATGGCCGGGATTCGATCTCAGCTTCGGAGCCACTTTCTGGGCGCTCTTGCCAGGATTCGTTATCGTCTACCTTGCGACCACGATAAATTCCATCAGCGACACCGTCGTCATTCAGCAGGTCGCCTGGCGCAGACCGCGAGCCACCGACTTCCGGGTAGTCCAGGGAGCCCACAACCTGTTAGTGCTGACAAATCTCTTCGCAGCTGCCCTCGGTACCCTTCCAAATATGATCGGGGCGGCCAATTCCGCGCGGATACTGCTCACCGGAGTTGCCGCAAGACGAATGGGGGTATACGGCGGACTGATTCTGATAGTGGTGGCGTTCTCTCCCAAGATTATATCGCTGGCCATCGCCACTCCTAAGCCGGTGCTCGTGGCATACATGACTTTCTTGTTGTCATTGCTCTTCGTCCAGGGAATGAGGACCGTCTTCCGTGAAGGGTTCGACGGGAGAAATGCTGCGGTTGTTGGAGTGTCCTTGTGGATCGGCATAGGGTTTCAAAATCAGGTGATCCTCCCCGAACTCCTGAGCGGCACTCTCAAGACTTACTAGAGCGATGAGCAACGGCATGACGACCGGGTCCGTTTGCGTGATTCTGCTAACCCTGCTGATGGGATTGGCCTCCAGGCGACGACAGCGCCTCAATGTGAGAATGCACTTGTCATCGCTACCTGATATCGATGAGTTCCTTCAGGAATTCGCTGTCCAGGAGGGCTAGTGTAACGGTTGCCTTTTGCATGATCAACAGGCGGCGTCTGCGGGAAGAAAGAGAGAGAGACGCTTTCCAGTCTGTTGTCCCACGAATCAGAGCCGGAATCAGATGGTGCCAAGCGGCTGATTATCAACGCGCGACGCGACGATGGTCTGATCGAGTTGGAATTCATGGCAACTTCGGAGGGAGAAAACCTCGAGGACAGGCTGGCGTATCTGAGCGATCAGCCCGAGATACGTGATGAGGAGGAGATATCCTTCCGCCTTTGGCGCACTATGCCTCATCTGTCCAGCACCGCAAATACCACGATATTGACATAATCACTGTCGGGGTCGCGGGCACAACCTAGCGGCCTGGGATCATGGAAGATATCCAGCGCCCACCCGGTGCCGGGAAATCAGAAGATGGCATCCAATCGGCCCAAGAGTCACGGCGAGAGTCCTTTGCCAAACCGGACGCAAATCAGCAGACTCCGTCGCCAGACAGCGACGCCATCGAGCGGACGGATAGTGAAGCGGGAATAGCCCACCGGGGCTGAATACGTCGAACAGGGAAATCCACCAAAAGGGGCACGATTCCCGGTGTAGAAGATCGAATTCCATTGGTACCGCCGCCGACCCCAAGGGCCTGAGGGAAGCCCGCTAGGAGAGCTGGCGGCAAAAGACCCTGAAGGTGCCCTTAGTTCGCCCGGTTAAGAGAGGGCTAGGCAAGCAGCAGGGAGGCTGCTCCCACCTCCGCATTGGGCAATCCAGGCAAGCGGGCGGAAACTTTCACGTCCTAAACCAAAGCCAAGGTGGGATGTGCATGTCCGAGGGTGGTGAGAGTTGGAGTGGGCGTCCCGCGGCAGGGCGCTGGCCCTTGATTGCAAGACGGTGCGGCAGCGGCGTTTTACCTCCTCTTTCCGGTTGGCCAGACCAACGAGGAAGCTGCCGACCCGCTCCTGCACCTTGACCTTGGTCCCCAAGCATAGGTTCCCGGTCGCCTCCTCCCTAGCCCAGCCCCAGACTGCCTCATCGGCATTGAAGTCCGGACTGTAACCCGGCAGGTTAAACAGCCGCAGGTTCAGACCCGGCGTCCGCAGGTACTCCCTCACCGCCTCGCCCCGGTGGGCCGGCGCGTTGTCCCAGATCACGTTCAGACGACCGCTGTGCCTCTCCCGCAACTGTCCCAGGAAGGCTGCCGATGTTCCTGAGTTGCTGTTCCCCTCCAGTTCCATCCATTCCACCTCGCCGGTCTCCAGGCACACCGCCGAATAGTAGCTGGCCTTTTCGCCATAGCGCGGGCTGCTCGAGTCCACCAAGGCCGGCTCTCCACGCAACACCCACTTGCCCCGCAGTTCGGCGTCCGCACGAAAGTGGGCCTCGTCAGCGAAGAATATCTTGGCCCCAGACCACCGCGCCTCGTCCGACAGGGCGGCGTACTCCGCCACGAAGACCTCCCGTTTCTCCACATCAGCCTTGAGCAGCCGTTTCTTGGGGCGTTTGAAGGAGAATCCCAGCCGGCGCAGATAGTTGAGGCAGGTGCTGCGGCTCAGGCTGATACCGAAGCGCTCGGAGACGTACTGGCAGACCACTTTCCAGTTCCAGTTGGCCAGTTCCATGCCTGAGTTGGCGGGCAACTCCTGCACCGCCCCTTTCAGCGCCGCCTGCTGCGCCGCTTCGAGGGCGGGGGGGCACCACCGGACTGCTCGAATATCAAGGCTGTGGGCCCACCCTCGCCGAAGGCGGCCAACCACCGTCCAATGGTGTGGGGGTCCCGTTCCAGTGCCTCGGCGGTAGCCTGAGCGGTCCAGCCTTGGGTCAGAAGCCACAGAGCGTACCACCGTTCCCGCTCCCGGGGCACCGGCGCCAGAATCATCCGCCGGCGCACGCCCGGCACATCCATCTCCCATCGTTCGAGAAACTGGTCCATATCTCTCACACCCATCACTACCCCACGCTCTTTCCCAGATAAGGTAACCCCGTTCCTCCACAAATTTATCCCATGTCTCTGCGCTTTTCACCTTGGCTTGGTTTAGTAATAGAGTCAATTGATAGAAGGATCCTTGGAACCATTACGACCCAAGGGACGGTGCCCAACGACATTTGAAGGGGGAGCGAACCCTTGGCATTCAAACATGACTGAGTACTAGTAGGCTCTATGAATTGTTGTCAGAATCGCGGAACCAGCGCACGAATCCAGAGGCCGGCGACCGCCGGGAAACAGATGTCACCGGGTGGCGATGAAGCAGCACGCAGCAATCCATTTTTTCCCAGGATTCCTCCGCCCCCAGCAATTCCGCGAGCCCCGGATGCCGCATAACTCCGCCGGTCTCCCAGGTTACCGCCAGCCCCTCGGCCGCACCGGCTAATGACATGTTGTGCGCCGCGATGCAGGTTGAGGCGTAGTTCTCTTTGGTGGTCTCATCGTTCGGGCCGGGGACGTTATATACATAGATCACCATCGGCGGCTCCAGAACTTTCTGTCGAGAGGCCTCCGCCCTCCTCCCGTCGCCCGTGCGTTCCAATTGGAACTCGCTTGCCAGTTCCGCCGCCCTCTTTCTTGCCGGGCTGTCTTGCTCCAGGACAAAGAAGCGCCAGGGCCGGTAAGAAAGATGTGGGGGGGGATTTGTGTGTTTTTTGTTGGGGTTTTGTTTTTTGGGGTTTTTTGGGGGTTTTGCGGAATTGATGTTTGGTGGTTAGGAGGTGATGTCGTGTCCTTGATCTTGTTTGTAGGGGGAGTCCGAGGCGGTCAGGATGGAGAGAACGAAAGTCAGAGGTTTCAGTCTTGGAGAAGATGGTTGATCGCAAAGAGGAGGGGCAGTCCAGGGAATGTTTTGATTGTCCCTACCATTCGTTGTTTTGCTATGCATAAGACTTAGGCTGGGGGGAACTTGGCGGGACGAGGCTTGATACGACACCTGTGTGCCGAGCGGCGTAGTTGGGGCAACATAGGCTAGGGCTAACTGGATATAAATTTTTTTAGGTGAAAGAAGCCGGGATCGTCTGGCGTGGAGTGTAGTATATCTAGACTTTGTGGTTTGTCTTGGGGTGGATAGTGTGTGTACCTTTTATATGCTTTGCTGTAGTGTAGATTTCTGGGGTGGGGGAGCGTTAGATGGGAGCGGAAAATTCTTGGTTCCCTGGGGGGGAGAGTCTCTCGTGTACGGGGGAGAACGTCGGTTGTGTGGTGATGGGAGTGGTGGTATCAATATGGGAAGGAACGTGTGTCATATAGACATCAGTTGGTGGCGCCGCGGGATATGTTCGCTTACGCGATATGTTATTTAGCAACGTTAGGACGTGATGTTTTTGAACGGGATGGTTGTTTTTGTAGGGCACAATACTGCTAGAAATGATAGTATGGTGTAGTGCCTAACGATTCTCTACGTGATTCAGTTGGTGTTGGGTGAGTTCTCAGTGGATTGGTGCGTTGTGGCGGGTCGTGGTAAAGCCATTTGGTGAGGACTTTCGCATGGGACGGCCACGAGGTGAGGGATATTATGTTATATAGTTTTGGGGGGTCTTGCGGTTGTTGGGTCGATCTCTTCAGTTTGATTGGTGATCTAGAGTGGCGTGTGCTTCTGCTAGGGGCGGGGGGTGTGTTGTGGTGGGGGCAGATTTGTTTTATTTGCGGGGTTCGGTTTGATTGTATGGTTTTGATGTCTTTTGGGATTTGCCTTCCGGGGGAAGAGGGGGATTTTGTTTTTTGTCTGCCTTTGCTCGGGGGATGTTTTTTTATTTGTGTTTGTGCTTTTTGGGTTTTTTATTTTTTGTTGTTTTTATGTTTTTTTTTTTTTTTTGGGGGCCCATGTTGTTTTTTTTTTCTTTTTGGTGTTTTTATGTGTTGTTTGGGGGTTTGTTTTTTTGGGGGGTGTTGGGGGGGGGATTTTTTTTTTTTTTTTTTGGGGGCCCAACTCGGCTTCCAGCATCCGTTCGATGGCCATTGGGTCGACCGGACTGTCAGCGAATTTCCAGGCGCTGCGTCGTCCGTATATCGCTTGGTATACGCTCATCTGGTTGGAGACTTCGGCGGTCATTTCCATCCATCCCCCTGTAGTGCTGGCTGCGAGTGGCCTTTCGATTGGGAGCCTGTGTCCGGAATCCTAGTGTTGTGCTTGCGAACCGTGACAGCGTAATTCTTGAACTGCGCAGCTGTACTCCGCTCTAGGAGCAGTGCCACGTCGCTGCCATCGATCGACACGGATCCTTTCCGGCGACTCTTGATAGGCCTTTTCATTTGCGCGAGCCTTATCACAGCTGCCTTTATTCAGCGCACTCTTCATCAGACCCGCTACAAATTAACGAATTATTAGCACGTTTTTGGTTCACGTCAACGCCTGTGGAAAACATACACGACAATCTTGCATTCCACTGTTGCTTGCGATCATGTTATGGCTAGCTGAAAATCACTCCTTGCAATTGCAACACCCGCCTGTGAAGCAACGGAGGTGGGAGAATCCTAGTTCCGGGTTGCCAGCCTATGTAAATCTGGGAATCCCTGCTGTTAAGATTGATCTCGGTACATATTACATAATCATGCGGAGTGACCTTCAACCGATGGACCCGATGGGTAAGAGCAATATCATTCCTGGAATGCGATACAAAGATGCTCCGGCAGCCATCGAATGGCTCTGCCGGGTGTTTGGGTTTTCCCAACACTTGGTCGTCCCCGACGACAGCGGTGGGATCGCCCACGCCCAGCTGGTGCTAGGCAACGGCATGATAATGCTGGGGTCGGCCCGTGAGGGCGGAGAACTCGACAGCCACATCGGTCTACCCCGGGAATTGGGAGCGAATACCCAGTCTGCTTACGTTGTCATTGAAGAAATCGATGAACACTACCGTAGAGCTGTGTCGGCCGGGACCGAAATAGTCTACGAGATAGCTGACCAGGAATACGGAGGACGCCTGTACAGCGCCCTGGACCCAGAGGGACATCTCTGGAACTTCGGGTCGTACGACCCTTGGGCCGATACGACCGACTAGTAGTACAAGACGATGGTTAGTGGCTCTGAGCCCCACTCCTGGCTACAGCCACCGATCTCACTTTGCGGCCTTGCGTTCCGCAGATAAAATTTCCGCTCATGAGCTACCTATGATAATCGTCGTGTAATACTAGTAGTGCGGGAGGGGATATGACACCGGAAGTCGACCTGTTTCGAGAACTCAGCCTGGCGGACCAGTGACTTTGTTGCGGCCAGCGACGTTGTTTGCGATCGGTGTTGCCGTTTACGCGATTATTATTTTTAATCTCTATCGCTTCATGTCCAGGCGGGACATATTTAACTTGGACTTTTCGAAGTACGAGGAATCCCGCCACTCGTTCCTCAGAAAGACTTTCCATTTCTTGTTCTACGTGGCCAAATACCTGCTGATTTTCCCCCTGTTTGCCTTCTTCTGGTTCGGTGTGCTGGTGATCATGGTTTCCATTCTCTCCAAGACCAAGGAGGTGGAGGACCTGCTGCTCATTGCGATGGCGGTGCTGACAGCGGTGAGGGTGACTTCCTACTACACGGAGGACCTGTCCAGAGACATCGCCAAGATGCTGCCCTTTGCCCTGCTGGGCATTTTCCTGATCGACCTCCGGTACTTCGACTTCAGCGCCTCCGCGGATCTACTGAACCGAGTGGGCGACGAGTGGAAGAGTATCTTCTACTATTGGGTGTTTGTCGTCCTGCTGGAGTTCATATTGAGGATCACTGAGCCCTATTTCAAGGCGCTGTACAACAGCATCAAGAACCCCGGCAGGCGCATGCTCCAGCAACCGACGGATGAGCCTGTCGCAGACACTGAAGAGGAAACGGAAGAGGAAATAGAACTGAATCCTCCTCGCATTCACCGCATTCGCAGCCCTCAGGAGGCCGACTGATGCTGATCGTTGACTCGCAGATTCACATCTGGGGCAGCAATCTGCCCACCAACCCGGCGCACCGCCAGATCACCTCATATACCGCCGAGGATGTGCTCCGCGATATGGACGAGGCGGGCGTGGACGCGGCGGTGATTCACCCGCCCGGTTGGGATCCAGGTTCGGACGACCTGTCTGTGCAAGCCGCTCGGCAGCATCCAACACGATTCTCCATCCTGGGCAAGTTCCTGCTGGACGATCCCGCTAGTCGTGACCTTGTCCCCACTTGGAAGAATCAGCCCGGCATGTTGGGCCTTCGATTTACATTCCTCCAGCCCCACCAGCAGACTTGGCCCACCGACGGCACCATGGACTGGCTGTGGGCGGCTGCAGAGGAGGCAGGGCTGCCCGTGGGATTGGCCTGCGCCAATTTCCTGCCGGTAGTCGGCCAGGTTGCGGAGAGGCATCCAGGGCTGAAGCTAATCGTGGATCACATGGGGCGAGGACAGAGGGTCACCGACGCCGCCGCCTTCGAGACGCTCCCTGACCTGCTGGCCCTGGCCCGGTATCCCAACGTGGCCTGCAAGGCGTCGGGCGCACCCAGCTACTCCAGCGCACCCTATCCCTACAGCAACATCCACGATCATCTCCACCAGATCTACGACGCTTTCGGACCCGACCGCACTTTCTGGGGCACCGATATCACCCGTATGCCTTGTTCTTGGAAGCAATGCATAACCCTGTTTACCGAGGAGCTTCCTTGGCTGACTGGAGAGGATCTGGAGAAGGTGATGGGCAAGTCCCTCTGCCGCTGGATCGGCTGGGACCTCCCTGGGCTGTAGTACGCCGCTGGAACTCCAAGATGCAAAGAGAGCCGAATCAATTGATTCGGCTCTCTGCTTGTACCCACGGGCAGGATGCGGTTCAGATCTCCACCGGATTTCCGCTCATCATCCATTCGGCATAGGATCCGTCGTACAGCCGCACGTCGTAACCCGCGTTTTTCATGGCTAGGTATGGCAGGGACGCCCGCAGCCCACTGCGGCAATAGGCAATGACCGAATCGTCATTTCCGATGCCCACCGACGACATCGCATCTCGAAGTCGCTCTGGCTCGATCAGCACCCGGCCGTCATTTCCGGCCAGCTCGCTCCAGGCCAAGTGAATCGAACCCGGTATGTGTCCAGGACGCTGATCGATTTCGACTTCGCCTCGAAATTCCTCGGCTGAGCGCGTATCCAGCAGCTTCGCGCCGCCGGGACTTGCCACGTCCTCTAAGGAGGCGCGGATTGCGTGCCTTACGTTCGGGTTGAAGGTTCGCGGCGAGGTCGCCACTGGCCGGTATAGCACCTCCCGACCTTCGTCCTTCCATCGGTCGTAGAGCAGGTCCATGATGTGGATGTCGTCGCGCCCCAGGTATTCCAGGATCCAAGAGTGCATCGCAGCGTTTCGCCCGTCCTGACCGTCGTACAGCACTGGGACGACATCATCCCCCAGTCCGGCTGCAGCGAAGACTCCTGCCATCTGTTCGGGAGGAAGCAGGCGCCCCTGCTCGTCCTGCAGCTTTTTCAGCGGCACACTCACCGCACTACGAAGATGCCCCATCAGATAACGCATCGCCGACCGGGGATCTATCAGAAGATACCCCGGTCGGTCTATATGTTCTTCAACCCAATCGGCGGAAACGAAGGTGGCCATTAGCCAATCGCTTCGAAGTCTGTGGTGACGTTGGTGGGATTGACTACAGACTGCGTCACGGGCGAGCCCTCCACGGCCAGCCGCCAGATCTCACGCAGCGTGTCCTCATCGGCGTCAGCGCGGACGAAGCACTTGGCCGAGATTCTGCCGTAGCCGGGGTTGCCTTCGTCCTCGACACCGGCCCACTTACGGATGTTGTCGAAGTATCCCTCAACCGCCACTTCCAGATCGTGGATGCGGACGCCCTGCTTGGTGGCGTTGACCACAAAGCCAACTGTCATGCAGCTACCGATGGCCGAGAGCAGCTGCTCGTGGGCGCTGGCCGCCACGTCGGTGGCTGTCAGGTCGCCGGGCTCGTCCATGTCCACGGTGTGGTTGCGCATGAAAGCGCGCGCCCTCATGCCGCCCTGCCAGGCAACCCTGGACTTCCACGGTCCCGTTACCGCATTGAATACCTCCGGGTCTCGGAAAGAGTCGAGCACTTCGGCCAGCTTTTCCCGGGGAAGCCCGTTGAGATCTCGTTCCGGTTCCTGCGCCATTTGGACACTCCTGTACTCGGTTGGTTTCCTTATTCGTCGACATTTGTCGACCTGGCGAGTTAGGCGTACTCGGCCCTGAGAATGTGGGCAGCCTCGGTGATGGTCTTCATCTTTTCGATGGCTACCGCGTGGGTGTTTACGTTCCGCTCGGCGAACGTTCCGAAGCCGCAGTCGGGGTTCAAATAGATCTTGTCGGGATCGAAGTATTGAAGCAGTTCCTTCACCCGGGCCACGATCTGCTCCGGCGACTCGATCTCGTCGGTCCGCGGATTACCACTCCGAGCCCAATTTCCTTCTCGTTGCTGTATTCCTTGAATACTTCCATTTCGCCAGCGCGAGGCGTGGCGCATTCCAGCACCAACTGGTCAATGTTCATCTGTACCAAGTATGGAAGCATGGGCCCGTAATTGCCCGTGAGGAGGACCTCCTCCTTCCGGCTCCAGTTGCCCCGGCACACATGCACTCCGGTCCTGATGCCGTCGATCCCCTCCAGCGTTTCGTTCATCAGCCGCACTGCCATTTCGAGCTCGTCGGTTGGATCGCGGCGGTTCGGCAAAGCGGCGCACATGAAGGTCTCGGTGGTTTCCTCTCCAAACACCACCTGCGACAAAGTAGGCTCATCTAGCTGAATGAAGTCGCAGCCCGCGTCCCGCAGCGCGATAATCTCTTCCCTTAGCAACGCGACCACGTCCTTGGCCAAGTCGTCTGGCGTAGGGTAGGCCTTGTCCGAAAGACCCTCGAACCACGCAGACCTCGTTAGCATGTAAGGCCCCGGAATCGGTATCTTGATGGCCCGGTCCGTATGTTCCTTGACGAAGGCCAACTCATCTAGCGCCAGTCCCTGTCGCTTGCTGAGCGTCTCGATCGCGATCGGGCTCTTGATGGCAAACGCCGGCACGTCCAGTGCGCGAAGCACTTCCTCCATGCGGGCGCGGTCTGAGGAATAGTTGAGCAGTTCCGACACCTTCATCAACTGCATGCCGTTGAGCTTGTCCACGGCGAAAGAATAGAAGTTGTCGCGGCGCTGCTCGCCATCGCTCAGAATGTCGACCCCCGCTCCCTCCTGGGCGCGGATGCAGTCCAACACCTCCCCGTCTGCCACTTTGTTGAAGTCGGCCAGCGTGCTTTCACCGGCCTCTTTGCTGCGCAGAGCCCTTACCAACTCGTTGGACCGGGGCCAGCTACCCACCACGGTGACTGGGAACAAAGGAATGTTTGCCATTTCGTTAACTCCAAGGGTGTTTGACCCCACTGAAGGTAGACGCCAGCCGTAATTACGCCAACATGAGGCGGCGACGCCTAATTTTAATCCACAGGAAATGTATCTACCACTCCCACTCATGTCAATAACGTCAAATACCTGGCTCTTTCATCACTCGCCGCTTGCACTGCGGGCTATTGACTTTGCGTTTGCCGATAACCTATATTCCACGGGGCTTGTAAGAAGTTTGGCTAACCTTGTAGCAGTTTATCAAAAACTTGCACATGATTGCCGTAAATAGAGCACAAATCTAGAAAATAATTACGAAATATGTAACATTGCGTAGTTCTCTCGGAAAAGGCCCGAGAGCACATTTGGGGTAGAGCCGGATCCTCGCGGAGCCGGCACCAAGTACTCAGGAGGTCAACGGGAACATGGCGAAACTACTTTGGAGACCCGGAACCCTGCTTCTCTCACTGCTGGTCTTGGTGGCCCTGCTGGCAGTAGCCTGCAGCTCATCAGACGCAGTAGAGGAGGAGGCAGAGGAGGAAGCGGCCGCAGCCGCCCCGACGACGGCGCCTACTGCAGAGGCAGAAAGTCAGGACCAGACGTCTACTACCGGCGAGAGCAACACGCCGACGCCTCAACCCCAGATAGCGTCGACTGAAGTCGCTATGACCAGCGGATCTGCCGACCCCACGGCGACGCCAGCCCCCGAAGTACAGTCCTCAGGCCCGGAGGCAGCCCAGGCAACTGCCAAGCCTGAAGGCAAGTACGGAGGCACCATCGACATGCACGTCGCTGGTAACGTGGCCCACTGGAATATCATGGAATGCGGTTCTGGTGGGACCTGCATGTCGCCGACTGCACCGTTCTCCAACGGATTGGTCCACTACAACGGTGAAACACCCGAACCTTTGGATATTCGGGGCGACCTCGCCACTGGCTGGACGGTCTCCGAAGGCGGCACAAGGTATGTGTTCGACCTGCCGGACGACGCCCGCTGGCATGATGGCGTACAGATCACTTCATCAGACGTGGTTTTCAGTATCAACGAAATGCTGCGGACCGACGTACCCCGCCCCCGTTCCGGTCAGATAAGGCCATACGTGAAGGAGGTGACCGCCCTTGGTGATTACCAGGTGCAGGTTGACCTGAACTTCGCTTCGTCTGCCTTCCTGGCATTCATGGCCCTCGACTTTATGAAAATGTGGCCGCAGCACCACGTCGGCACGGATCCGGCAACGCAGAAGAATATGCGTCTTGAAGAAAACATCCTCGGATCCGGCCCCTTCGAAATGGTGGAGCACGATAAAGACGTGGTCTACAAGTGGGAAAAGAACCAGGACTATTTCAAAGACGGCCTGCCCTACTTTGACGGGATGAACTACTACATCATCAACGACTCCAGCAGCATCGTGGCCGCCTACAAGGCCGAGCAGGTGCTGATGACGGTCTACCTGAACAGCAACATGAACGTACGGGAGGGCAAGGAACTGCAGGATCACAGGGAAGGCAAGGGCCGCGTATTCTTCGCCGGTCCTACCCTTTGGCACGCAATGCTGATCAACACCGAGGCGGAACCGTTCAATGACGTGCGGGTGCGCCGCGCCCTGAACCTGATCCTCCATCGCCAGGCATTCAACGAGATCTTTGGCGCCGGTGAATACCTGATTGGTTCGCCGCTGCCGCCGGATCAGTGGTTCGGCAGGACAACTGAGGAGTGGCTGGAGCGGCCCGGCCTGCGACAGACGGCCGAAGGAGATAAGCACCCCGACGAATCGCCGAGGCCCAGCGGCTGATGGTCGAAGCGGGCTACCCCGATGGCTTTGACACCACCATCCTGGCCGCAAACTTCCTGTCATTCCCCGATATGGCCCAGGTGGCTGCCGACCAGATGGAGCGATGGCTCGGAATCAAGGCAACTGTGCAGCCCGAGGAACCCGCCGCAGGGTATGTTCGCTACGAGTCTGGCGACTGGAAACTCGGTTTTCATGGGAATGGCATCTTGGTTATGGATCCGGACCAGCTCGTGGCCGGCAGCTACCTTACCAAGGCCACCCGTAACTACAGTGGATGGGAGCCGGCGGAAATCCGGGACCTGTATGACAGGCAGCAGGTCGAGACCGACCTCGAAAAGCGTCGTGAGCTGGTTCTTGAGATAGGCGACTATTTGGCCGATGTGGACAACCATTTGGTCATCACGGAATGGGCGATGCCTGATTCCCTACGTGGACAACAGGATCAAGAACTACAACATCGCGTCCGGCTTTGCCAACCATACCAACAAGGAACATCTCTGGTACGAGGAATAACATTCACAATGCCGGGGCGGGCGAAGGCTTGCTCCGGCTTTCACTCGGCTAATTAGAGGTAGCCGCAACCGGGTCGTTTAAGGGAGTAGTCAATGAACACATACGTAGCGAAGAGACTCGGGCTTTTCATACCTACGTTGTTGCTGGTTACTATCATTGTCTTTTCCCTAATGCGCCTGATCCCCGGCGACCCCGCCTATCTGCGACTCATCGGTACCGACGGCGACGCTGAATTCACCCAGGAGCAGCTGGAGGCCCTACAAGCGCAGCTCGGCACCGACAAGCCCCTCGTGCAGCAGTACGTCCTGTGGGTATGGGACATGCTGCGAGGCGACATGGGCCTGTCCATGATCCACGACACCCCGATTATCGATGATATCAAAGACCGACTGCCCATCACGCTTGAGTTAACAGTTCTGTCTTTGCTTTTGGCCACTGTCATAGCCGTCCCGCTTGGGGTGATTTCGGCGGTTATGCAGGACTCGCCCGCCGACTACATTTCAAGGGTCGTCGCCATTGCTGGTGTGGCTATGCCCAATTTCTGGCTGGCGATCCTGATGATCATCGTCCTGGTAAACCTCTTTGGGTGGCTACCGCCCTTGGGATACGCGGACTTATGGGAGAATCCGGGGAAGAATCTGACGCAGTTGATATTCCCCTCCATCGCCCTGGGCTTCTACAACATGGCGCTGATAGCCAGGGTGACCCGCAGCTCCATGCTCGAGGTTTTCCGCGAAGACTATATCCGCACGGCGCGTTCCAAGGGATTGAATGAACGAGTGGTGATTATCCGCCACGCCCTCAAGAACGCTTCGCTGCCGGTGCTGACCATCTCAGGCTGGCAGATCGGCAGGCTCCTGGCCGGGACCGTCATCATCGAGAAGATATTCCTGGTTCCCGGGGTTGGACGGCTACTCATCGACAGCATTTTCGCGCGGGACTTCACCATGATTCAGGCCATCGTGATGATGGTGGCAACGATGGTGTTGCTGCTGAATTTGGTCGTTGACCTGATGTACGGCTGGGTCGATCCCAGAATTCGTTACGCTTAATTAATCTGCCCGCCGCCGGGAGGTGGATCCGTGGCCGTGTTTCGAGTTGAAGATGTAGAAGAGAGAGCGGATGCGCTCAGCCTGCCCGCAGGCCTGCGCCCGAAACGAAATCTCTGGCAGAACCTGATCAAATTCTCCAAAGACAAGCCCTTGGGAGCGTTCGGCGGGTCAGTGGCGGTCCTGCTGATCGTGCTGGCGATCTTGGCTCCACTGGTGGCCACCCACAACCCTGAGACAACCAACTATCGCGCGGTTCTGGCTACCCCCAGCGTAGACATGCTCCTGGGCGGCGACCAGCTTGGCAGAGACGTTTTCAGTCGGCTGATCTACGGCACGCGCATCTCCCTCCTCGTGGGAATCCTGAGCGTTCTGTTCGGGGTCACCATCGGGTTGGCCATAGGGCTTGTAAGCGGATACTTTGGAGGTGCCGTCGATCTCGCGGTCCAACGACTGATGGACGCCGTGATGGCGTTCCCTGCTCTCATACTGGCCTTATCCATAATGGCGGTGATGGGTGCGTCTATCGTAAATGTGATCATCGCACTTGCAGTTGTGTTCATACCCGGCGCATCACGGACCATCCGATCGCAGGCGCTGAGCATCAAGGAGACCGACTACGTCCTGGCCGCCAGGGCCATAGGGGTTAGTGATTTGCGCATCATGGTGCGCCACATGGCGCCCAACCTGGCCTCGACCTACATCGTGCTCGCCACCATCTCGCTGGGCTGGGCCATCGTGGTTGAGGCGTCGCTGAGCTTCCTCGGTGTCGGCGTTCCTCCCAACGTGGCGATTGGGGCCGGACAGCGGCGCAGAAAGACCGAGCCAAAAACCCAGGAGGAAGAAGGAAAGGGGCGGATGGGAACCGGAAGCCCGGGGAAAACGGAGGGGAAAAATCTAAAAGACGAGCCAACATAAAGTGTGCAACGGGGAGAAGAACTGGAAAATCTGAGAGGAGGTCGGGAACACGACGAGTAGCCTTATAAAACATAACCCTGATCAAGAAGAAGAGAGCAAAACAGAAGGCCCGAAAAGGAATACGTTAAAAACGCAAAGTACACCATTACGGGACAAACATGGAAGAGGGAGAGTATCCACGTGAAGACCTAGGGCACGACAGCGTAAAAGTAGCTGAGAAACAGAAAGGGCAAAATCAATGCCAGGTGAGACCAGAGGGTTAGACGCCCTACGTGGGCGTAGAGTCTCAGAAGACAATAGTGACGACTATTCACGCAAATAAAGAGTGATAGAGGAATGATGGATTGGCTAACTTACGAGTTGAGCGGTCAATGTGAAATGGAGAAACAAGTATAATAGAAATGGATTTTTTGAATTATTCACACTATTTATTTATAATAAAAATATAGCTAATTAGCCTCGTTGGTATTTGCCTGGAACCTGTTGGGCGATGCCCTGCGTGACGTCCTGGACCCGAAACTCCGCGGCTCCACCTGACCGCAGGCCGGTCGGGCAAACTCTTCATTAGTTCTATACAATTCGCCCCTCTGGTTTCCAGGGGGGCGAATTGTATGCAAGTCCCCAACTGCCCCATAGTATGCCTATCCCATTCATCCTATTATCACGAAAATTACACTCCTTCCCGTTGCGGGCGTGCGCTTCTGGTTTCTAGAATGTAGCGAAATCGTAAATAGCGAGGCCTGGACAAGTGCTGAAACGACTCTCGCCTGAATCACTCGCAAGGGCAAGCGGGTCCAAACCGTTGGTCGTGATCGCCATATGGCTGGCGCTGGCAGTTCTCGCGGTACTGATCGCCGGAGCATTGCTGGACAGCGCTACCACAACCGAACTTCGGCTGACTGGAAATGTCGAGTCGGAGAGAGCAAAGAGCCTGCTGGAAGAAAGGCTGGGCAGCAGGTCAATTACTGAGATTGTGGTAATCCAATCGGATTCGCTGACAGTTGATGATCCGGCGTTCCAGGAAAAGGCCGAATCGATCTTCGCCTCCCTGGTTGCACTTGGCCCCGAAACAGTGACCGGAGGACTCACTACTACATCACAGGCGACGAGTCCATGGTGTCCGCCGACCGCACAACCACCATAATGCCCGTCGTCATGGCCGGCGAACTCGATGAAGCCATCGAAAACATAGAACAGTTCGTTCACATAACCGGGGAAGCGGATGGAAAGGACGGTTTCCGGGTGCTGCTGGGCGGAGAAGCCAGCATTTCTTACGAAAATAACGAACTGTCGGAATCTGACCTGCAAAAAGGGGAACGCTTCGGCATTCCCGTCGCCCTGATCATACTGCTGGTGATATTCGGTACAGCCGTGGCCGCCTTTTTGCCCATTGGCCTCGCCATAATTTCCATTGCCGTTGCCTTGGGCATCACGGCCCTTGTCGGGCAGGCAGTCGAGTTGTCCTTCTTCGTACACTGATGATAACGATGATTGGTCTTGCCATCGGCATCGACTACTCCCTGCTAATGGTGTCTCGATTCAGGGAGGAACTGCAGAACGGTCAGACCCCCCGCGAGGCAGTGGTCAAGACTGGTGCAACCGCCGGGCGCACGGTGCTCTTCAGCGGTATTACCGTGGTGTTTGCTCTCTGCGGTATGCTGATTATCCCCTCCTCTCTTTTCCTGTCCCTTGGCCTCGGGGCAATTATCGTTGTGCTGGTCACCCTGGCGGCCACCTTCACGCTACTGCCAGCCACCTTGGCGTTGCTCGGGACAAAGGTTAACGCCTTGCGTCTTCCCTTCGTGGGCCGGGCCGCTTCAGGTCGTTCATCTGAGGCTGATGGCGGGTTCTGGGACGCCATAACTCGGGCTGTGACGAGGGTTCCGATTGTCAGTCTAATTCTGGTCGGCGGTCTGATGATTGCCGCCGCCGCGTTTTTCTTCCAGATTGACACGGGAAGTAACGGTGTCGACGCTTTCCCTGAAGGTGCGTTCACTAGAGACGCTTTCATAGTATTGGAGAAGGAATTTTCTTTCGGGGTGGTCAATCCGGCAGAAATCTTGATAGACGGGAAAGTGGACAGCCCTGAAGTCCAGGAGGCTACCGGGAAATTCATGGCCTCAATCCAGGCCGACCCGCGTTTTCCGTTGCCGCCTGAGTTGAAGGAATTCCCCGAGGCGAATCTGGCCGTGGTCTCGGTCGCCATAGCCGGTGAGCCCAGCAGCCCGTCGGCCATTGAAGCGGTGAACACCATAAGGGAACAGTACATTCCAGCGGCCTTTGATGGAGTTCCTGCGGTGGCCATCGTCGGTGGTTTCTCAGCGGCAGCTGCGGATTTCCGGAACATAGTCAACGTCTACACGCCGATCGTATTCACCTTCGTGCTGGGCCTCAGCTTCATCCTGCTTATGCTGGTATTCCGGTCCTTGGTCATTCCGATAAAGGCCATCATCATGAACCTGCTTTCCGTGGGTGCGGCCTACGGACTGCTGGTGATCGTGTTCCAATTGGGGGTCGGAGCAAGCCTTTTTGGATCCCAGCAGACCGACGTCATCGACTTATGGATTCCCCTGTTCCTCTTCTCCATCTTGTTCGGACTCTCCATGGATTACCACGTTTTCCTCCTGAGCCGGATCAAGGAACGGTATGACCTTACCGGCGACAACGCAGAAGCAGTTGAATTCGGGCTGCGTTCTACGGCAGGTATAATTACAGGGGCGGCTGTTATAATGGTCGTGGTGTTTGGCGCATTCGCTGCGGGTGAAACCATCATCAACCAGCAGGTGGGCTTTGGCCTGGCAGTCGCGGTTTTCCTGGACGCTACTTTGGTTCGTTCGGTGCTGGTCCCGGCCAGCATGGAGCTGCTGGGATCCAGGAACTGGTACCTGCCATCTTTTCTTCGTTGGCTCCCTTCGCTGCATATCGAACTGACTGAAGACGAGGAATCAGGTAAATCCATCGGCGTCTGAACTGCGGAGAACGCCTTTCTAAATGCAGAAAGCGAGCTTCGGCTCGGAGTAGACGATGCAAACGCTGGAAATGGGGTCCGACTACAGGCCCGGCTACGAGAGGGTGCCAGCCGCTGACCGTGAACTCGCTGCAAGTTTCTGTGCCCACACGCTGATTGGGGACCCCCAATGCGAAGCAGTGGTTGAAGAACTTTTTGACCTGGGCGACAGCAATGCCTACCGGCTGATGAAAGCGGCAATGGATGAGGACGACAAGGGTCTGAGTGACGCACCTCAGTCGCTGCTGGACTTCTTCGAGATATTTCACACCCGCCGGCATGGTGGGATCCTTCCGCCGTCGGCCCTGGTATACGCAGCTTCCACCGGCATTCAGACATGATTTTGCAGGCCTTCGCCGCTGGTGTCTTGGTGGAAGGCTTCACGACCAATATCGCCAGGTCTTTCATCATTACTGGGAGGTTGAGGGACCAGGGCGTCAGGCGATTGAAAAACAACAACAGCCATGTGATGGAGATCTTTTGGCCCGAAGGTCTCGGGAGGCAGGGCGACGGCTGGAAACTGTCTGTTCGGATTCGCTTGGTTCACGCTCAGGTCAGACGGTTGCTGCGCCACGCCCCCCGATTGGGATGCCGAGGCTTGGGGGGACCCCATCAGCGCGGCTCATCTGGCATTCGCAGCCTCCGCTTTCTCCGCTAGGTTGCTGAAACATTCGAGAAGAATTGGCGTACCGTTCAGCAAGGAGGAAAGCGACAGCTTCATGATGATATGGCTTTATTCGGCATATCTCATGGGCATCCCTGAGACCATTCTTCCCCGCAGCGAGCCCGAGGCCCTGAAGCTGTATGAGGTCGCCCGCATCTGTGAACCCTACCCGGACTTTGAATCAGTCATCATGGCTAACGCGCTGATCAACGCCGTTCCTCTTATTCTGGGAATGCCAATACATGGTGAAGGAGAAGAGTTGAGGAAGCTGGCGTACACTGTGGCGCGTGCGTTTATAGGAGACGAACTCGCCGATCAGTTGAAGTTCCCGCCCGCCAAAACTCGGGGTATCATCAGGCAGATGTGGTTGAACACCAAGCTACGGCGCTTCAAGCGGAGACTGGTGCCGGGCCAGACCCAGTCCGACCGCTTAAACAACTTCAAGGGCTTGATTGATGTTTCCGTCTACGATGATTCTATCTCGTACAGGTTGCCGGACCACGTATATTCTGAACAGTCGCAGAGGTGGTGACTCCGACTGCCTAATGGCATAGTTCAAAACCTGCCTCCCAACCTCGTTCATCGGACCCTCGAAGCGTGTTCCCTCGTTAGCAGGGATGGACCAGCCACCCCCACTTCTACCCTCCCCTTACATCTCCCCGGGACGATTCCGAATCAAGTGGTATGCAGACTGTACCGGCCGCTTTCAACCCCCCCTTTCATCGAGATGGCCTTCGCGGAACACACCGCCTGGAACGAAACGCTACTCTGCTGACAGAAGCCCCCAGGGAAATCGCGTCTTAAACGCCGGAGGCCCAATAAGTCGTCATTCCCGCGCAGGCGGGAATCCAAACCCCCGTCTACCCTGGCACTCGGAACCGAGGGAGGCACTGCCACTCCCATATCCACCGCCATTCAGACCAATTTTGTGTGCTGAGTAATAAGACGCGATTGCCCTGCAGAAGCCCCTTGCCAAGCCTCATGGCACCCTTTTATTATGTGACCATGTGTTCGTATGCCGGTCTTCCACATCTGTACGGGCCCACTGCTTTCCCGGCTGTCGCCATGGCCTTCTGGTCATCCGCAAACCAGCCGGAACGACCGGATGGGACAAATGGGACACAATGGGACAAAATGGTGCAGGAATTGCAGTTTTTGGCCAATTAGGGCAAATCTCAGATACGACGGATCCTGATTTTGGGACAAAATGGGACAAAATGGGAATCGGGTGGGAAAATTTTCCCATGAGGACACGCATTCACCTCCGGAGGCCCGCCGCTCTCGGATAGCGGTGCTCGATTCCCTCTACAGGCACGGAAACTCTCTGGCCAAATGCGATTGCCCTGGACGCGGCCCCGTTTGACATTCCGCACTTGCCAGCTATAGTTGGGAATGGCTATAAAGCGTAACCAATAGACGAAATTCATTCTGCCGGAGGTACGAATGACCACCACCGAGCAACGCCCCGCCAGCGGCTACAAGGTCGTCGGCACCAGGCCCATCCGCCACGACGGCATCGATAAAGTTATAGGCGCCGCCAAGTACGGCGCAGACATCCAGTTGACAGGTATGCTGCACGGCAAGGTCCTGCGCAGCCCCTACGCCCACGCCCGTATCCGCAACATCGACACCGCCCGGGCCGAGGCCCTTCCCGGCGTGCTGGCCGTGCTGACGGCTAAGGACTTTCCCATAATCCAGGACCAGATTATCGATCTCGCCGAGACCCAGGGAAACATACGTCTGATGGCTGAACACGTGATGGCCCACGAGAAGGCGCTGTACCAGGGGCACGCCGTGGCAGCCGTGGCTGCCACCAGCCCGCACATCGCCGAGCAGGCGTTGGCCCTGATCGACATCGACTACGAAGTGCTTGAACCTGTTCTTTCACTGGAGCAGGCCATGCGGCCCGATGCGCCCGTCATCCACGAGACCCTGTCTACCCACTTCAAACAGGAGCGTTTTGCCCGTGGGGAGGACACCGGGACAAGGGGCAACATCGCCAGCCATATCCAGCACAAGCTGGGCGACGTGGAAAAAGGCTTCCGCGAGGCCGATGTGGTGCTGGAGCGGGAATACACCACCGGCACTGTGCACCAGGGCTACATTGAACCCCATGCCTCAACCGCCACATGGTCCGGCGACGGCCGTCTGACCGTCTGGACCTGCACCCAGGGCTCTTTCGCCATCCGCAGTTCGACCGCGGCCATCTGCGCCATACCCGAAGACATGGTGAGGGTGATCCCCACTGAAATCGGCGGCGGCTTCGGCGCCAAGATTACCACCTACCTCGAGCCCCTGGCGGCCATCCTGTCGAAGAAGACTGGCCGTCCGGTCAAGCTGGTGATGAGCCGCAAGGACGTGTTCGAGGGTACCGGCCCCACCTCCGCCACCACTTTGAAGACCAAGATAGGTGCAACCAAGGACGGAAAGATAACCGCGATCCAGTCCTGGATGGCCTTCGAGGCCGGTGCCTTCCCTGGCTCGCCGGTGGGAGGAGGTACCCTCTGCGCCACGGGCCCTTACAACATCGAGAACCTGCTCATCGACGGTTACGACGTGGTGGTCAACAAGCAGAAGGTGCAGGCCTACCGTGCGCCCGGCCAGCCTCAGGGTGCCTTCGCCATAGAGCCAATCATCGACGAACTGGCCCAGGAACTGGGCATTGACGCGATGGACTTGCGCCTGAAGAACGTCGCCAAGGAAGGCGACCGTATGCCCAACGGCGTGGCCCATCCCCGCTTCGGCGTCAAAGAAATGGAAGAGGCCATGCGGGACCACGACCACTACAACGCGCCGCTGGGTGAGCCGGGGTCACCGTCGGCTCTCCGGGGTCGCGGTGCCGCCGTAGGCTATCGCTGGCAGGCCGGACAGATGTCCGCGGCCACCATCATCGTAAACAGCAACGGTACTATCAACCTGGTCACCGGCTCGGTCGACATCGGTGGCACCCGCACCGCCGTGGCGATGCAGGCCGCCGAAGTGCTGGGCATCGCCGCCGAGGACGTGATTCCCACTGTGGTCGACACAGACACCATCGGCTACACCGCTGTAACCGGCGGCAGCCGAACCGCCTTCGACACCGGCCTGGCCGCAATCCAGGCTGCCGAGGATATCAAGAGGCAGATGGCGACCCGTGCCTCGGCCATCTGGGAAGTCCAGGAAGATGATGTGTCCTTCGAGGACGGATCATTCGTCTGTAGGGTCAACCCCGAGGACCGGTTCACCTTCAAGGAACTGGCCGGCCGCATGATGCGCACCGGCGGGCCGATCACGACATCGGTGTCAGCGGTTTCCACCGGCGTCGGACCGATCATCGCCGGCAATATCTTCGACGTCGAGGTCGATTCCGAGACCGGCAAGGTGGACGTGGTCCGCTGTACCGCGTTCATGGACGTGGGTACTGCCGTGCATCCCAGCTACGTCGAGGGTCAGATCCAGGGCGGCACGGTGCAGGGAATCGGCTGGGCGCTGAACGAGGAATACTCCTACAACGACCAGGGAGTAATGCTCAACTCCAGCTTCCTTGACTACCGCATGCCCACCAGCCTGGACGTTCCCATGATCGAAACGGTCATGGTCGAGGTCCCCAACCCGCGCCACCCCTTCGGTCTGCGCGGCGTCGGCGAGGCCCCGATCATTCCTCCCCTGGGCGCCATCGCCAACGCGGTCTCCAAAGCTATCGGCGTTCGAATCAATAAGCTGCCCATTACCCCGGCGGACGTCCTGGAGGCCATAGCCAGCAAGGGCGAGTAGGAACTCTTTAACATAACTAGGTCTGACCAACGGGCCCCGCAATCGTGGGGCCCGTTTTGCTTTCTTCCGGTTGCCCGAGCAGCCTTGGCGGAATGGGCCGCTGGCTACAATGGTAGGATTCACCATTCTTTTCGCGCCTTTCGGCGCGAGGACCGCGTCGCCCCGACCGGCACGCCAGGAATGTCCACGCGAATATGACGACCGCTCCCCGAACATTCGGCCGTTCAGCCTCCATTCTTTCCGTCCTGGGCAATCGGGATTTCCGGTTTCTCTGGCTGGCCGGCGGCGCCGACAACTCCGGCCGTTGGATGGAAGCGGTGGTCATGGCGCTCCTGATGCTGGACCTCGGTGGCTCCGCTCTCCAGGTGGCTCTGCTCTTCGCCTTCCGCTGGACGCCCATGCTGCTGTTCGCACTGGTTTCCGGAATGGCGGCAGATCGGGCCAATCGCCGCCTAGTAATGATCGTGGCTCGCGGAGTGTCTGTTGCCGTGACCGCCATCCTGTTGGTCTTGGTGGCCAGCAACGGAGCGAGGCCCGAACACCTATTCGTCGCCTCCCTGCTCTTGGGTTGGCTGTACGTGCTGGAGTTCCCCTCAAGGCGATCGTTCATCTACGAGCTCGTGGGAAGCCGGGAGTTGGTGGGCGCAATGTCCTTGGAGACTATCACCACCACTATCGGGAGACTGCTGGGGCCACTGGCAGCGGGAGTCATAGTCGGTCAGGCCGGCTTCACCACCGCCTTCGCCACCCTGCTGGGGCTCTACAGCCTTGCCTTCGTCTTTGTCCTGCTCGTCAGGACGCGACTCCCCCCGAGGGCCAGTGGGCCGTTTGCTCTTATGGAGACCGCTAGGACCGGATTCAGATACGCTTTCAGAAATCCGGTAGTCCGGGCTGTGTTGATGGGTACCATCATATTCAACGCCCTCGCCTTCAGCGTGGAATCGTTGTTCCCAGTGGTAGCTACAGAGCACCTCGAAGTTGGTCCCGAACTCACCGGCGTGCTGATTTCGGCTCAGTCATTCGGTACTCTTGGCGCGGCGCTGGCCATTGGCCTCGTCCCCAACTTGCGCTATCACGGCAGGGTCTTCTGCTTCGGGATGGCGATACAGCTTGTGAGCCTTATAGGGTTCGCACTGTCCCCGTGGTATTCGGTATCCTTCATGTTGTTGCTGGTATCCGGTCTGGGAGCAGCAGGGTTCAGCACGATGCAGAGCACCATAATCATGCTCTCGTCGCCGCCGGAGATTCGGGGCGCAGCGTTGGGAGTCCTAGGGCAGTGCATTGGTGTCGCCGCAGTGGGGGGTGTGATAGTCGGCTTCGTTGCCGATTACTTGAGCGCCAACGAGGCTGTCGCATTGAGCACTGGCCTTGGTCTCCTGTTGATCATTCCGGTAATGATATTCACGCCACTGGTGAAGAGGCCGATTTCTCCGGCCGAGGAGTGAGAGGACTGAGCAGGGTAGCGGTGCCAGGAAGCTCCTACAGTGCCCCCTCAGCCTCCAGCGATTCCAGTTCCTCCGGCGTCAGACCGCCGATGCTGCAGAGGATTTCGCGGTTGTGCTGGCCCAGCGTCGGCGGGGTTTCGGTGGGTATGTCGACGCACCCGGTTAGGCGCACCGGCGTACGCGGCGAGCGAAACATCCCGCCCAGCGTGTCGCCGGTGTCCACGTACATCTGCCGGCTCTCAAGGTGCGGACAGTGAGCCAACTCCTCCATGGTCTGCGCCATCCCCATGGAGAATCCCAACTCCACCAGCTTTTCCGCTATTTCCAGCTTGCTCAGGTTGACCGACCATTGCTCGATTGCAGGAACAAACTCGTTGACGAAAAAATCTCCTCCCAGTTCGCCGCCCAAGAAACGCTGGTCCCCGGCAAGGTCGTCCCTGCCGATCGTCTGCCACAGCGACCGCAGTCTCTCCTCGGACCGCGCCCCGGCCAAAACCACGTAGCCGTCCTTGGCGCGGAACGTGACTCCGGCGGTTGCCATTCGGTCGTGGGAGCGCATCGGCGCCTCCCTTGTCGCGTGATAGTGGTTCATATTGCTCTCTATATGCGAGACCAGGCACTCGTACATAGCCACGTCTATGTGCTGGCCCCGACCTGTCTTGCGGCGCGTCTCGAGGGCCAGCACGATGCTGAGCGCGGCCCACAACCCCGGGATAGAATCGCCGATGTTGTCCCCCACTGCTTGGGGGCGACCGTCCGGGTCCCCGGTCATTTCCATCCAGCCGGCCATTGCCTGGATTGCCATGTTGTTAGCCGGCCAGTTGGAGTATGGACCGTTCAATCCCTCGCTGTCCCCGTAACCAGTGATGCTGGCGTAGATCAGGCCTGGATTGATCTCGCATAGGCGGTCGTACCCCAATCCCAACCGCGCGAATGCCCCTGAGCCCCAGTTATCCACCAGCACGTCGGACACTGCTACGAGGCTTTCGAAGGCCTGCTTGCACCGTGGATGGCGCAGGTCGATGCTCACGCTCTTCTTGTTTCGATTCACTCCCAGGAACCGCGAGCTCATCCGGTTGCCGTTGTCGTCGGTGATAAAGGGCGTTCTCCCCCGCGCGATGTCGCCGGTTCGAGGCCGCTCGATCTTGATCACCTCCGCGCCCATGTCGGCCAGTATCAGCGAGCAGAACGGCCCGGCCACGATGTGCGTCGCGTCCAGTACCCGTAAGCCTTCCAGTGGTAGCGGCAGGCCCGTCGGCATACTGAGGGGAAACTGTGCAGGGATGGTCATGGTTTTACTCCGTCGCGCCGCGCAAGTTCAGGATTTTGTGTTGGCCCGTTTGGCCTTATCATAATAGCAATCGACAAGGAGGGTATGAGATGCATGCTAAAGGAGTTTCCCACATAGCGGTGTGTGTAGCCGACCTTGACCGCTCCCTGCATTTCTATCGCGATCTGCTAGGCCTGACCGTCAGGCTGCACACGACTCAGGCGATGGCCCAGAGGCCGGGCGCTGAGTCGGCGGAGATGTACCATCGACCGCGAGAGTCGCGCACTGTCGCCAACGTGTGGTTTGACGATCCAGACACCTCACAGCCGTTTCTGGTGTTGACCTCACACCCTGGTAGCGCGGTCGAAGGAGAGCCCATAAAGCTGGACCAAATTGGAATCAGTCACATCTCCTTCGCAGTGGAAGACGTTCGCGCGTACGCTGAGGAGTTGGTGTCCAAGGGCGTTCCCTTGGCAGGGAACCTTGAAGATTTCACCGACGCCGAGGGTGCGATGCGCACCTTCTTCGTTTACGATCCGGACGGTATTCTGGTGCAGTTCGACCAGGACTTGCGCAGGTAAGCCCCGCTTATCCAGGCAGCCCGTAACTGCCCAGCAGGCCGTCAACCATGCCAGTGGCCCTGTCCCAATCGTAGGTCCGGTAGGAATTGTTTCGCACCACGTAACCGGCGCCGGCGTAAAACAATTCGAACTGGATATGTCGGGAAGCGAACTCGGAGCCGATGGCGTCCCACGCCAGCTTGAAGAGTTTGACCCGTTCCTGTGTCTCCGGCCCGACGGCGCTCTGACTGCGGGCGATGTAGTCCGCTATCTCAGGGTTCCCAAAGTCCTTGACGGACGAGGGCAACATAATCGGGCTGCCCCCGGCCAGTTCGCGCAAAGTGTCCATGATCTGCGGATACATCTCCTGGGCAATCACCTGCGCCGAGTAAAGGGGGTGACGATCAGGAACGAAGTACGGCCCTACGTATCGCCCCGCCGCCTCCATTCCCTTGACCAGGTTTTCGATCACCCCGGCCTGCGCCGCCAGCTTGCCCAGCGTTTCCACCACCTGCGGGATGCGGGTCAGGCCGTTGGCGTCTGCCATCCTTCGGGCCAGCCCGACCAGGAAGCGCAGTTTCACCATCACCCTGACCTGTGACTGGTAGTTCTGAAAGATGTGGGTTGGCGCCTCGTGAAACTGGTCCCGGCAGAGCCCAATGTCGCGATGGATGAAGACCCGCTCCCAAGGCACCTTGACCTCGTCGAAGTAGAGAACGGCGTCGTTTTCGTCCAGGCTGAAGGAGAGAGGGTTGTCGAACTGGCTTTGCGCCCACGCCTCGTAGGACTTGCGCGAAAGTACCTTCAGCCCCGGCGTGCTCATTGGAAGGGCCACCGAAAAGGCATGCTTTTCGGCCGCGGGCGTCAGTGGCTGGATGGTGGTGCACAGCACCTCGTCCGCTAGAATGCTGCTCGTTCCCAGCGTCTTCGCGCCCCTGATCGTCACGCCGGTCGAGTCCTCGTCGCAGATGCCCGCAACCAGGAACTCGTCGTGCTCACCTGTCCACCCCTGCGGGTTGGTTATGGTGTAGGTGACGAACAGGTCGTTGTCGCGCACGTACCGGTAGTAGTCGGACAGCGCTTTCGCCCGCTCCTCGCCGTGCGCCTTGAACAGGTCGAGCCGCATCATCATTCCGGCCAGCGACGAGGCCACGTGGTCAGGGGATCGCCCCATGTACCCGTAGGTGCACTCTGCCCACGCCTCCATGGCCTTGCGCCGGGTAACCAGCTCGTCGTATGACTCGGGCAGTTGCCAGCTCCGGTTGACCCGCTCTCCGCTGGTGGGCGACTGGAAGGTCATCGCCTCCAGGTTTTCAGGAGCGGCCTGAAAATCGTATAGGCCAGCTGTGGTTCGCACAGCGTTGCGGTAAGCCGGATGGTCCACCACGTCCGGCACCAGTTCGCCGTCCAAGAACACCTGCCGCCCGTCGTGCAGGCTCTCCATGTATTGCTGCCCCGTCCTGACCATAGCAAGCTCACCGCCCGTTTTGGACTCGGAATGTGCCGGAATGGCAAAGCGATGCCAATGATAGCATCGTGCGCACAGCGTTCCAATTCGGTTCATCCTGCATCCAGGGCAATCGCGTCTTAAACGCCGGAGGCCCTATGAGTCGTCATTCCCGCGCAGGCGGGAATCCAAACCCCCGTCTACCCTCGCACCCGGAACCGAAGCAGGCACTGCCACTCCCATCTCCACCGCCATTCAGACCAATTTTGTGTGCTGAGTAATAAGACGCGATTGCCCTGATCCTGCATCGTATCGTCCTCTGTGCTCAGGCCGTGGCAGAACCATCCCGCAATTTGCTGACAGAAGGCCCTTGCCAAACCTCATGACACTTGCGTAACCTGATCTTGCGAGTACAACCCGTAGGACGCCCTTGGCAGCGGTCTGGCAACCCGCCGGGTGACTGAATTTTCGGAAATGGCTGCCGGTGGCAGGGTATGGCAGGGAAATCAAGAATTTTCAAGAGCCGCTAAGAGAAAATCACCGAAGTTCAGGCAAGGGTGCACCGTGATCCCGGCCAAGCCTATACCTGCGGAATTTGCTGATGACCCTCTGGGCAATGTGGCCGTGAATGGGGAAGAGAAGGAATCATTTTCATGGCAACTGGGAACGGCAACTTGTCAACTCGCCTGCCTCCTGCACGACCCGGATAGTGGCAGATACAAGGAAATGTCAGCGAATGTCAGGAAATGACAGGAATTTCGATACCCCTGACACTGCCCGCGATGGCCCTGCCCCGCTGGGCAATGGCTCCCTCACTGTCCCCTGTTTGCTATAATCGTGGCTGATTCCGGTTACTAAGCGGAGTGGCCTATGCGTCTGATCTCTTGGAACGTCAACGGCATTCGGGCGGTGCATAAAAAAGGGTTCCTGGAGTGGTTAGAGTCCGAGCAGCCCGACGTGCTGTGCATCCAGGAGACCAAGGCCCACGAAATCCAGTTGCCCGCGGCCCTCAAGGATGTTGATGGCTACCGGGCGTGGTTTTACCCAGCCGGAGCGCAAGGGCTATAGCGGCGTTGCCCTGTACACCCGCCAGGAGCCGCGCAGTGTCAGTTTTGGCCTTGGCGTCGAGCGTTTCGACACGGAGGGCCGCACCGTAGTCGCCGACTTTGACGACTTCGTGTTCCTCGGCATCTATTTCCCAAACGGCAAGCGTTCCAAGGATCGTCTGCTCTACAAGATGGAGTTCTACGACTCTTTCCTGGAATACGTCGACAACCTCAGGAAAGAGGGACGCAACGTCGTGGTGTGTGGCGACGTCAACACCGCCCACAAGGAAATCGACCTTGCCCGCCCCAAGGAAAACGAGAAAATATCCGGCTTCCTGCCCGAGGAGCGTGCCTGGATGGACACGTTCCTCGATCATGGCTACGTCGACACTTTCCGCCAGTTTAACCAGGAACCCGGCAACTATAGCTGGTGGGACCAGATGACCCGGGCACGGGACCGGAACGTCGGCTGGCGCATCGACTACTTCTTCGCCGACACCGACTTCGCCACAAATCTCACCGATGCCTTCATCTTGCCCGACGTAATGGGTTCCGACCACTGCCCCGTAGGAATCGAAATCTCCTGAGCGAACTCAGCCGGGCTTTCAAGCGCCGAATCAACCGGAGGAAGGGCCGTCATGAAAGACACAGTGGAAGTATTTTTCCATTCCCAGCAGCCCTATACCCACCTGAACGAAGAGGACATCGCACAGTTCAAGTCCGGTCGGCTTGATTTCCCCAACACCTACTTCGACCCGGAAAAAGCCCATCAACTGTACAACCAGTACCACGAGCAATACGCAATGGCCGACGAGGCAGGCCTCGACGGCATCATGACCAACGAGCACCATTCGTCGTATTGGAACATGAAGCCCTCGGCCAACATAGATGCGGCGGTCATCAGCCGCATCACCAACCGGGTGAGAATCGCCATTCTCGGTAACATCATTCCCATCAATGAGCCAGTGCGCATGGCCGAGGAACTGGCCATGCTCGACTGCTTCTCTAACGGCCGGCTCATCTCGGGGTTCGTCCGCGGCGGTGCGGTAGAAACGCTCCAGGCAGGAATCGACCCGACAGAGAACCGGGACCGTTTCGAGGAAGCCCACGACCTGATTATCAAGTGCTGGACAGAACCCGGCCCCTTCCGTTTCGAGGGCCGGTACTATCACCACCGCGTGGTCAATCCGTGGGTGCTGCCGGTGCAGAAGCCCCACCCACCCGTCTGGTTCCCCGGCGGCAGTAGCCCTGAGAGTGTGGTCTGGGCGGCCAGCCATCAGTACGCCTACATGAACCTGGGTGCCCTTATAGGCCTGACCAGAGGAGCTGAAACAGGTCTACATTGATACGCCAAGGAAGTCGGCTTCACACCCGGCCCCGAGCACTTCGGATACCAGGTACGGGCGCTGGTGGCGGACACCGACGAAAAAGCGCAGGAGTTGGGCCGCGGATTCCTGTGGGCCGGTCAGCACCGTATGCGCGGTCCCGCGGAGCACGTAGACCCGCCCGGGTACCAGTCGCCCACGGCCAGCCGCCTCGCGGCCCGGCGTATCGGCGGCGGTGGCGGCCCGCCCATGGGCTATGAGGATCTGCAGCAGGTGGGGGCCATAATCGTGGGCAGCCCCGAAACTGTCACTAGGAGGCTGTCCGAGACCATCGGGCAACTCAATCCCGGCTATATGATCCTCATCGGCAGCGACGGCAACATCCCGCACAAGGACGTAATGAGATCTGTGGAGTTGCTGGGCAAGGAAGTGGTACCGGCCCTCCACGAAATTCAGCTTGCTCCGTACGAATAGCGAGACCATGGAACCAAATGGTCTAGGTATAATTGAACCGAGTACGGTAATGCACAGGCGAGGAAGAGATGAGCAGAGTATCGCAGGCGGCCGAGGCGCTGCTGGAGCAATTCCGGAACAAGGAGAAGTATCTGCTCGAGGGAGACTTGCTGCCCGAGAGCATCAACGAAGCTTATGAGGTCCAGGATTCATACCAGGGCGCGCTGGCCAAGGACTTTGGTGCGGTAGCAGGATACAAAATCGCTTATACCACTGCCGCACTGCAGCAGTCCTCGGGAATCAGCGAGCCGGTGGCCGTGTGATCCTCGCCAAGAACGTGCGGCACTCCCCTGCCAAGCTGAACTCTGCAGATTTCCTCCAGCCGGGCATTGAGTGCGAGGTCGGCGTCCGGCTTGGCCGTGACCTGCCTGCGTCAGACGCTCCCTACGACAGGGACGGTGTCTCTGATGCGGTCGAAGCGGTGATGACAGCCTTCGAAGTCATAGACAATCGTCGCACTCAGGGTCAGGACACCCAGACGCAGCTCTTGACCACAATCTCGTCCAACATCCTGAACGCTGGTGTCGTGCTGGGTGAGGCGGTGAACGACTGGCGGGGCATTCATCTGGCCGGCTGCCGGGGCTACATGGAAATCAACGGCGAATTGGTGGGAGAAGGGGTGGGCTCCGACGTAAATGGGGCACCCGCTGGAGCCTCTGGCCTGGCTGGCCAATGCCCTGGCGGCCCACGGCAAGGAACTTAAGGCAGGTATGGTGGTGATCACCGGCAGTATCGTTTCGCCCAAGTGGCTCCAGGCTGGTGATTCCGCCCTGATCGAAATCGAGGGATTGGGCAAAGCCGAACTTAGCGTTGCTTAAACTCCTATTGAAGATGCTTCGGGCCGCTTGTATGGATGACATCGGCCCACTGGATGCGGTGAGGTAACACGTAGTGACTGTCGCTTGCGGCGCAGGAGCGCCGACGGAAACGCGGATGGACCCCAAGGGTCTAGATCGCATCAAGGACCTGTTTTTCGAACAGATAGAGTCGAGCCTCCACCCCAGGGGCCGCTTTGGCCGTTTACCATCACGGTGAACTGGTGCTGGACCTCTATGGTGGCCTCGCCGATCAGACTACAGGCCGTCCCGTGGACGAGAGCACCATGTTCGTCCTCTATTCTTCCACCAAGCCGGTGACGGCCGCCTGCCTCCACATCCTCTGGGAGCGCGGCAGGCTCCGGTGGGAGGACCGCGTCGCGGACCACTGGCCCGAGTTCGCCCAGTCCGGCAAGGAAGAGGTGACCATCGGACAGGTCCTGACCCATCGTGGGGGGTTTCCTGACAGCCCTAGCCACATGACGTGGGACCGCTGGAGCGACTGGAATGCTGCTGTAAAAGCCATGGAGGATCTCCGTCCCGATTATCCTCCAGGGCGAGTCATCGCCTACCATCCGCGCAACTTCGGCTGGGTCATTGGCGAACTGGTCCGGCGAATCGACGGCCGCCCCATCAACCGCTTTGTCCGAGAGGAAATCACCCGCCCCTTGGGCATCAACGACCTGTACATCGGACTGCCAGAGTGGCTGCTGGACCGCGTATCCAGGCTGCACGCCATGGAGGACTGCGACCGCCGCAGCCAGGTCGACCTGTACAATCGCCCCGAGGTGCACCGTACCGTGCAGCCTGCGGGAGGAGGCATTTCTACTGCCCCGGGGCCTGGCGCGGTTCTTTGCCATGATGCAGCTCGGTGGCACTCTCGACGGTGCGACCATAATGCAGCCGGAAACAGTGCAAGAGGTCATCTCGCCCCACTCCGAAGGTATCGACCATTCGCTGAATCGACGCGTAATCCGTGGGATGGGACTTTCGCTGGCCGACCCGCGTACCGGCGATCCTGAAAAGCTGGATCCTCACACCTTCGGTCACGCGGGCTCGGGCACGTCGGTTGGCTGGGCCAACCCCGACACCGGTCTGGCGGTGGCTTACATAACCAACGGCTTCCGCGCCGAAATCAGCAACACACCTAGGTTAGCGGCCATTTCCCAGGCCGTAACCGACGCCTGCCTTTAGGCATTCGCCCAGCCCATAGAACTTGGCTACTCGACTAAGTCGGAGTAGCCAATCCACCACTGCCCTTCGATCTTGCGGAACACCATCAGCACGCGGCGGGTATCGACGGGAGTTTTGACGCTAAGGTAAGTCTCATACTCACCGTTTTCCTTCAGCGAAAGGGGCGTTTCTTCTGACACCCCCAGCTTGGCTCGGAAGAGCTTCATCCGACCTGTATCTTTCCTGATGAGCTCCTCCTCGGCCGTCCGGTAACTCTCCTCGAGCATTGGAATTGCGCGGTCGACGTCGTATTCGTTCAGAGCCTCCCAATACTCCTCGATTATGCTGAGTATGGTCGCGATATCCTCCTCGGTCGTATCGGGAGGAATGGTAGATGAGAGTTCGACGGTAGGCGTAGGTATTTCCGTGGGCTCGGCAACCCTAACAACAGATACCGGAATCGAACTGGTTGCTATGGGGAAAGTGCCTGCGGATTCGGTCATTGGAGAGCCCGGACTTGGCACGGTAGGCGTAGGCGGAAGGCTTGTGGCCGTTGCCTGAAGGGTTGGAAGGGGTTGTGAGGACGCGGGTACCGGCCTGCCTGCAGCGGCCGCCAGGGAGTTGCCTGAGGTAGGCGCAGGTTCGCCCCCGCAGGCTGCGAGGAGTGCGAGGACTGGGAGGACTGGGAGGACTGGGAGTATAGTCAGTAGGACTAGTTCGTTTCTCAGCAAGAGTTCGAATCCCCTCCCGGACCGGAGCAAGCCCTACCCCGATCATTGCACGCCGCCGCCCCGTACTCTATTCTAAAAGCGCGTCGGGCGGCCTGCCGCCCAATCCGGCTGAGCCAAGGAGTATTTGATATGGCGGGTCCCAAGGAAGCGTACACAATTGAACTGAATCCGGACCAGATGGCCTTCATCAGGCAGGCCAAGGAGAAGTTCAATCTCTCCAGCGAAGACAAAGCGATGCGCGTAGTGCTCGACTACCTCATCACCAGCCCGGACATACATGCGACGGTGTTTTCCGAACCGCGTTGCCTGCGCTGCGAATAGTAATATTCTTAGGGGCGGGTAAAAACCCGCCCGCTTCCTTTCAAACCTGCTGACTCCATTTCCTCGCCTGGTGGACGAGGGATAATCCATTTAACCTAGTTGCTGCACTGCCTCAAGAGCCAGCCTGTAGCCGTAGATCCCACATCCGTACACCGCCCCCTTGCACACCGGTAAGACCTGAGAGACGGTTCCTCTTGAAGTTGGGTTTGACACGTGTACCTCGAAAACTGGGAACTTGACCTGCGTAATGGCGCTTCGCAGAGGGCCTGCCACCGTGGTGTAGCCCGCCGGGTTTATGAGGCACGCGTCGAAGTCTCGATCATGAGCGTCGTAAAGCGCGTTAACCACCTCGCCCTCGATGTTCGAGTGGAACAGCTCTACGTCGATGCCCAGACCCTCGGCGTAACCCTTGATCTGCTCGTCGATTTCCTCTAAGGTCGCTGATCCAAAAATCTCGACCTGCGATTTGCCGCGCATGTTCATTCCTGCGCCCTGGATCACCAGCACCTTGCTCATACCGTCTGCTCCTCTGTTAAAACTCGGCGTTACTCGGCACCCGGGCCGGTGTATTGCGGTCCCCCAGCAACTGGTTCGTTCGGCACTTCGTTGATGTAGCCTGCAAGCATGATATCCAACTGCAGCATGAGCATTTTGTTCCACGCCTCTGCTGCCCTGATGGCTAGCCCCTGATCCTTAAGTTCCCGCCTCAGCAGGTCGGTGACCGCAGCTTGGATGTACCCGATTGTCCCGATCATGAATCGGGCCGGCACCGACCCAAGGTGGGCACGGTGCAGTGGCGGGTGGCTGTGTACAATCCCCATTGCCAGCACTCGAATGGGGTAGTCCGTGTCCATCTGGAAGTCCACAGATCCTCGTAGCCAGCGCATCAGGCTGTGCTTGCGTCTTGTGAGCCTGTCCTCGTTGACCTCGCCGTGTTCGTCGGCGAAGAACCGGCGCGTCTCCGGAAAATCCAGGAAATTGTCATAAACTGCCGCAGTCAAATCGTCGCCGTGCTCCAAGATCAAGTCACGGGTGGACTGGATCAGCTCCAGCCCCTCTTGGTCCAGCCCGACAAACTCGGCCAGCTCCTGCATTCGCGCTGGCCAGTCGATTACCTGCGTCATTGACCACTCCGTAAACCCGCCTTTCATGTCGACGTTAACTAAGCAGACCGGGGGCGGACCAGAGTGAATATACCGCCTGGGAATCCGAGGGGCAACCGCTCAGGTGGCCGGACTCACCTCGGGCGGGGTCAGTGGCTGCCAGATCAGCGGAGTGAACACTATGGCGGGGAGCATCAGGGTCAGTCCCACCATGGCGTGCAACGATATGGTCTGCTGCAGCGACAGCAGGGATACCACGTAGCTGATCTCCAAGGCGCCCAGCAGGTTGGCTATGCCGATGCAGAAACTGAGCAACCCCATCATCTGCCCACGCATTGCCGGTGGAGACACCAGCATCATTATGCTGCTCTGCATCGTGGAAAACCCGGCCTGACCGAGACCGCTCACAAACAGCAACGCGAATGCCCCAGCATACCAAGGCGACCATACGTATGCCGACGACGCCAGCAAAACGACAATAGAACCGTAGGTGAAGTACCGGCCGTGGTACCTCACTCTTCGCGTCGACGCGACCACACCTGCGCCAACAAGATGGCCGAACCCGTCAGCCGCAACCAGCGCGCCCACCAGCGCGGGGCCAACTCCCAGCAGTTCCTGTCCAACTGCTGGAATAAACTGTTGAAGAGGGAATGCCAAGGCATTCATCACTATGGTTATTGACAGCATCCCGACCAGCATCCGGCTCTTCCAAGCAAAGCCAAAGGAGTCACTGAGGCCCTGCCAAATAGGAGGCATGGCTGCACGTAGCCCGGTCTCGGGAATTCGAAGCCTAGAGATCAGCAACAGATTGTCGAGGTGGACGAACAACAGGAACATATACGCAACCGGGTACCCCGAAAACTGGATGAGCAGGCCGCCGATCACCGGGCCAATCATCTTCCCCACGTTCTGGGAGATCACGTCCAGTGACATCGCATTGACCAGCCGGTCGCGCCCAACGATGTCGAATATGCCCGTCCGTCTGGATGGGTCCTCAATTGCCTTAGTAGTTCCCTGGATGAGGGCCGCCACGAATATGTGCCATGTCTGGAGGGAGTCCAGCCGTACAGCATCAACCCCAGCATGGCCCCGGTGGTGGCTATGTTTGCTGCTTGGACCAGCAACATTACACGCTGCCGGGGAAATCGGTCAGCAATGTAGCCGGCCATAGACGACACAAATGGCCGGGGAAGGTTATTGAACACCCAGAGCAGCATCAATTGGGCGGGGGAGTGGGTAATCTCGAGGATCAACAGGCTGAAAGCCAGAATTTCGTAGCGCCTTCCGAATTCAGCAAGGATCCCCACGGACCAGATGACGCGAAAGTCCCGCTCTCGCATCAACTCCACTGCTGTTCCGCGAACGCCCGAGTTCGGCCTCATCAATGCTCCACAGCTATTCTCCGCGCTGACTCGAATGCCAGGTTCGGCGGGAACCTCAGTATTCTAACGCCAATTCTCCGAATGTCAGGATCGGGGCTGACAAATCGTACTTCGAAAAACCCGTTACTTGAAATATCGGTTTCGGGCCGGGACATACTTGCTGCTTGCTCCGAGGCCCTCTTTCATCCGAAATGCCTTGACAGTAGAAGTAGCGACCGCTACTTTATGTTCTACATTGGTTGCCGATGTACGAGTGTAGCTTGGCCGATCTCACACAGACAGCCGACCCCGCACTGGACCCTGCCCCCTCAGAAGGCCCCAACACTTGGGACTTCCTGCCCGGTGCCCTTCCGCGCCCCCTCATCATTGCCCACCGCGGTGACGCCTCCAAAGCCCCCGAGAATACGCTTCCAGCCTTCCAGAAAGCGTACGAGAGTGGGGCGGACGGTATAGAGCTCGACGTTCGCCTCACGCGTGACAACCAGTTGGTGGTGTTTCACGACCGCAGCCTGAAGCGCATCGCTGGTGTCAACGGTCTCGTTACTAATGCGAGCCTTGATGAGATCCGTGTGTTGGACGTTGGGGAGTGGTTTAGTCCAGAGTACCGCGGAGCGCAAACGCCGACTCTCGACGAGGTCTTCGAGATGCTACCTCAGGACTTCCTCGTCAACGTTGAAATGAAGGCGGTCATTGACCGCATGCGTCTCATCGCACACCGGGTTGCCGATGTCGTTCGCCGGCATCAGCGTCTGAATAGTACCCTTGTAGCCAGCTTCAACCCAATTTCCCTCTGGGAATTGCGAAAAATCGACCCAGGTATTTTGCGCGGCTACATCTGGTCCCGCCGCCATCCTCCCCCTATTCGCTCCCGCTGCTTCAATTGCCTGGTCAGGGCCCACTGGTACGACCCCGCCAACGATAGCTACAACCCGCGGCTTATGCAAAAGATGAGGAAACGGGGCGTTCGCACACTCGCGTGGGACGTGGACTTCGGTGGGGATCTGTCGCGGATGGCCGGAGCCAGGCTGGACGCGGTTGTTACGGACAACCTTGACCGACTCTTGCAACAGAAAGCAATGCTTGATAAAATAGCATTGGCCTAATGTGCAATTTCGGAAACCGGCTTGTTAGTTGATGTCGGTTTTGGCCAGGCTTTCGGTCCGGTTGGTCCATGTAGGGTTCTGCAGTCCGGCGACCGGCTTATTGGCTGTTGAGGTCCGGATTCAGGAGGGCTTGTTGTGGCCGTGATAGATGACATTAAAGCCAGGCTGGATATTCTGGACGTTGTGGGGCAGCGGGTTCAACTGCAACGGTCCGGGCGGAGCCACAAGGGCAATTGCCCCTTCCACCAAGAGCGCACCCCGTCTTTCCACGTCTTCCCTGACCGGCAGTCATGGCGATGCTTCGGTGCCTGCGCCACCGGCGGCGACGCAATTAACTTCGTTATGAAGGCCGAAAACCTCGAGTTCGGCGAGGCTATCAGGCAACTGGCGCGACAGGTCGGCGTCCAGTTGTCGGATGGAAGGAACTCTCGCTCTGATCATCCGGCCTTCCGGATCAATGAGGCGGCCTGCGCGTTTTTCCAGCGTACCCTCGCATCCACCCAGGGGGCAGACGCTAGGTCCTATATGGAGCGCCGTGGCCTCGATCGGGCCGCGTCTGAGGCGTTCCAGCTCGGATTGGCCCCCGAAGATGGGGAGTCGCTCCGCACTCACCTCTTGCGTGAGGGGTTCGATGCGGCCCAGTTGGTGGCTGCGGGGATTGTCAGAGAGGGAGATGACGGCCAGCAGCGGGACCTGTTTCGGGGAAGGCTCATCATTCCGATAAGGGAGGCAGAGGGGCGGCTGGCAGGATTCGGAGGCAGGGCCCTCGACGATTCGCAGCCCAAGTACCTCAATTCTCCACAGAGCGAGGTGTTCGACAAGAGCCGCATCCTCTACGCATTGGACCGGGCGCGGGACAGCATCAGGAGAGACGGCGCGGTCATAGTTGAGGGCTACATGGACGCGATCGCCGCGCATCAGGCAGGTTTTCAGAATGTGGTTGCCTCCATGGGGACCGCCCTGACCGAACCGCAGGTAAACACCATCAGGCGGCTCACCGACCGCGTGACCATGGCCCTTGACCAGGACGCGGCAGGCCAGCAGGCAACCCTCCGTAGCCTTGAGTCCTCTTGGCGAATTTACCATAGCAGGGTTGCAGGCCGTTCCGGGGACACCACGGTGCTGCAGCGACAGGAGAATCCCGAGATCCGGATTGCCACCCTGCCGCCTGGGCAGGACCCAGATGAAGTTATACGGCGCTCTCCCTCAGAATGGAAAGAGTTGGTGGAGAATGCCAGGCCATTGCTGGAATTCGTGATCTCCACCATGTCTGCAAGTGTAGACACTTCGTTGGCACGGGGTAAGGCCGCCATCGCCAACCAGGTATCACGACTGATCTTTACGGTTCAGGACGGGCCGCAGCAAGACCAGTATTTCCGGATGCTGGCCGAAAAATTGGAGGTACCACTGGACACTCTGCGGGCCAGCGTCAGCAGGCCCGCTCAGGAACGGCGGCCGAGGAGTTCTTCTGCCGGACAGGCGCCCACCGAATCGGGTGAGGCAGTAACGGCGTCGCCTTTCGCCCGCCTGGACCACGATCCGTTGGAGGAGTACTGCCTCTCCCTATTGCTGCGGCATCCCGACCTGGGTGAATATGCCCAACCTCTTACCGAGGACATGTTTCTGCGGGCGGAGAATCGTGAGATTTTCAGCCGACTCCTGTTGGATGCTGCCTCGCTAACCGAACAAGAGGAGATCGAGGAAATTCATTCAAGAGCGGAGGAATTTAACGATGGGCCGCTTGGAATTCGTGAACAGCTCGAGTCATTGAAGGCAAGGACACTCCCACCAATGGATCTCTTGAAGCGGAGACGAGCTCTCGGAGATGTGGTGGCCCGCCTAGAAGAGCGCAATCTCCGACAGCAGAAAAAGGATGAGTACGATCGGTTCGTCGATTCACCCGAAGGATTGAACGATGAGGACCATAGAACTGCAGTGGCCCTCAACGAGAGGCTGAAAAGAAATCAGGAGACGAGATCGGGCCTCAGGGCCAGTCATTAGAAACTCGCCAGAAGTCTCAAGCACGGCTTGTGATTCGGCGCCAGTACTTGTTTCAGATCAATTCAGTATGCGTATAACTTTCTTAGTCTATTCAAGGAGATTTCATGGTCACTCATAGAGCCAGAGAACTTAACCCTGATGATTTCTTGGAACCCGCCGCCGAGGAAGAGACCCAAGAGCGGGACCCCATCATCGATATCTTTCGCAAAGTGGACGCTGTTCAGGACGATGCCTCTGAGGATGGCGACGGGATCTCCACCCCCAGGGCGGCAGCTCTGCCAGTGCCCAGTGAGGAGGAGCAATGGGACACTCCCGACCAGGAGGGCGGAACGGAAAGCACTGATGGAGCTACTACCGAGGCTGAGGCGGAAGACACCGAACGGGAGCCGGAGGCGGCCGAGACCACGGAAGTGCTGGACGACCCCGTCCGTATGTACCTTCGCGAGATTGGTCGTGTACGCCTTCTCACCTCTGCAGACGAGCGCAAGCTCGCCCGGCAGTTGGAGGGCGGCAAACACCTCCAGGGGGTGAAGGCGGAGCTCTTGGGGGAATTGGACGATGACCCAAAACCGTGGCAGATAACGGGTCGGTTGCTTGACCGCATCTCCAACAACGAGCCTCTGATTTCCGCCATGGCCCGGGATTTCCATGACCGCCACGACGAGGCCCTCTCGCAGCTGTTGGATACACCCGAATTGAGAGACATCATAAAAACCCATTTCCCTTCGGAAGATTCTTCGGCCGCAGATGCTGCTGAGGATTACGAGGGTAACAATGGGGCTGTTGATGCCAATCCGGAAATGGGGGAAGAAGGCCTCCTCACCAATCCAACCCTGTTAGAAATACTCGAGAATCCGGAAGTAAGCGACGAGGTCAAGGCGGCGCTGAAGGATGTACAGGAAGGAGAGGAAGAAGTACTGCCGGCAGACGCCAGGCTGTTGGACATACTTAGCAACCCAGAGGTCAGCGAGGATATCAAGGCCGGGTTGCGTGAAGCGTACGGTCCTGTGCTCCAAGTGCAGGAATCGGAAGGTGGCCACGAATCGAAGGCTCCGGAGACTCCTGAGCCGGAACCGTCGGTTGAGCCGTTCAACCCGACGTTATCCGAAATCCTGGAAATGCCTGATCTGCGGGAGGCGCTGCCTCCCGAGTTGCGTCAGGCCATAAAGCAGGACGTCCTGCCGTTCAATCCTGATCTATCTCACCTCTTGGAGAACAGGGAGCGCCCATCCGGCACCAACCCCAGCCTGCTCCCTGTCAATCCTGCGCTGTCGCAGATCATGACCAACGCCCACCTTAGGGACTTCATTGACGCCGAGGTGTCGCAGGAGATGCTGGCGCGGCTGGCCGAGGACCTTGATGAACCTTCGGAGGACGTATACCGCCGGGTACTCGACCTGTCGCTCAGTTCTTGGGTGCTGGCCCAGCCGACCGTGGACGCCCTTCGGGATGCTCCGCTCACCGAGTTGGGCTCTGCGTTGGGCAACCCAGAACACTTGGCCAGGCTACAGCGGCTTGACCCTCTGCTGGGGCAGCACTACAACCGGGTGGATGCGGACAGCAGCAAGGCCCAGTCCCATCTTACCGAGGCCAACCTGCGTCTTGTGGTCAGCGTGGCCAAAAAGTATATCGGCCGCGGCATGGCCCTGCTGGATATGATTCAAGAGGGAAACATTGGCCTGATCCGCGCGGTTGAAAAATTTGATTACCGCAAGGGCTATAAGTTCAGCACCTACGCCACTTGGTGGATCAGGCAGGCCATCACCCGTTCCATCGCTGACCAGGCCCGCACCATTCGCATTCCAGTGCATATGGTCGAGACCATCAACAAGTTGATGCGCCAGCACCGTCGGTTGCTCCAGGAATACGGTCGTGAGCCGACCCCTGAGGAAATTGGGCTGGCTATGGAAATCGGGCCCGAGAAGGTCGAGGAGATTCTGAAGATCTCCCAGGAGCCAGTGTCGCTGGAGACTCCGATAGGCGAGGAGGAAGACTCCCATTTGGGGGACTTCATTGAGGATCGAAACGCCCCTGCCCCTGCGGATGCTGCATCATTCCAACTGCTCAAAGAGCAGGTGGATGAGGTGTTGCACACACTAACTGAACGGGAAGCCAGGGTATTAGTGCTGCGATTCGGCTTGGAAGATGGGCGCAGTCGTACCCTTGAAGAGGTCGGACGCGAATTCGGTGTGACTAGGGAACGAATTCGTCAGATCGAAGCCAAGGCGCTACGAAAACTGCGACACCCCACTCGATCCCGGAAACTACGGGACTTCCTTGAGTAAATTTTCTCCATCCAAGTAGGCGTTTGGACTAGAACTCTCAGTGCGATCTATGCCAAACGCCACTGGGATTGACGGTGGATTTTGCACTATGACTTTCGAGATAAGAGGCAAACAACACGAAAAATAGGTGGAATTCTACTTTACATAAATGAATACGTCATTATGTAAACAGAATTCGTAAAAATTCGCAATATTAAGAGTCGATTTTGTTGAAGATGCGCAGCGCATGACGCTATACTCACCGCAGTCGCCAGTGAGGGAGGTGGTTCCTGTGGGTGAAATGAACGTACCCAAGTGCCTAAAATGCGACGTCGGCTACTTGGTGCCGCTGTCGGATTATGGTGGTCAGGGAGCGGCGGTGCACTTCAAGGCTTGGGTTTGCGTGAATCCACCTTGCGGATTCAACATCAAGATTAGAAATGGCGACATTTACCTCAACGAACCCATTACCCCGGGCTCTATGAATGCCCCCAGGGCTCGCTGAAGGGAAACTCGCCATTCTTGGGCTGAAGAGCCTGTTTCGTGACGCCTCCGCCGCGCTCCCTGAACGCTCCGGGGAATAGCCGTGTGGTGGTGATGTGAGGTTCCCGGTCCCGGCGGGCCGCCCTGATTATGGCGGCTTACTGGGCACCGGGAGGAGGGACGCTGTGATAGCCGGATATGACTACATGATCCTTCGCGACGGGGTCAGACGATTCTGGACCCGCACGCGAATAGCTGGCGCCTCCCTGGTACTGGCCGGGGGGATTCTCATCGGGGTGGGCGGTGCCTACTACGGTTACGCTAGCAGCGCTCGCTCCGACTTGGACAAGTACAACGTGTCCGCGGCTGAACTCGTGCCGGTTCTGGTTAACCGGCAGCCCGCGCCTGCGCCCATATTGTCCATTCCCTCCATTATTCCGGAATTATCTTTATATTCCGGTTATTCCGGGTTTGACCCGTCGGCAGTTGAAAACGTCCTGCCCGATGGATTTGTCCTTATCGACTTCACCGATGAGAATGCTCTGTCCCCGGTAGCTGCGGCTACCAGCATCAGCATCCCCGACTTGGAGATTCAGGCCTCTGTGATGGAGCTGTCCATTCAGGACCTGGGCGACCGCCGGGCTTACGAGACTCCCGACTCCGCGGTGGGACACATCCCTGAAACCCTTGATGCCGGCGAAAATGGCGACGGCTGGTATTTCGGTCACATGGAGAGTCCGCTGATGGGAGAGGGTTCGGTGTTTCGCAACCTCCACCTTATACCCGAATTGCTGACCAATGGTGAGGAAGTACAGATCTTTACAGACAACGGAACGGAGCAATTCCTGTACCAAGTTACCGCTACGCGGGTTGTGCACGAGGACGACATTACTCTCGATGGAGACGGAAGTCCCAGCATTCACCTGGTATCCTGTTTCCCACGCCTGGTCTACGACCACAGACTCATCGTGGACGCTACGCTGATCGCGAGGAAGACAAGCAGCTAGAAACCGAACTACAATCTGGCAGCCAAAAGGACGGCGGTCTAACCGGGATTCTCGGTGGGGCCGCCGTTCTCTCTGTTTATCTTGAGGGAACGAAGCCTTCTGCCAGCAACCGTTACCACCTCGACGCGCAGACCCTCTTTCTCAACTATGTCTCCCACGTGGGGAATACGACCGAGGTGGTGATAGACGAAGCCACCCACTGTGTCGAAGTCGTCGCTTTCGATGCTTACCCCGAAAAGCTCCTCTACTTCCTCTGTGCTGACGCCCGCGGTCACGTAGACGGTACCATCTTCTGAGCGGGCGATCTCCGCGTCCCTTCCCCGGAAGAACTCGTCCTCGATCTCCCCGACGATTTCCTCCAGCACGTCTTCCATGGTTACGAGCCCTTCGGTGCCGCCGTATTCGTCTACGACGATCGCTATCTGTGTGCGACGTTGGCGGAATTCCTCCAGCAGCTCATCGACCCGCTTGGTTTCCGGGACGATGAAGGCGGGGCGGGTAAGCGCCCGGACGTCGCTCTGGTTCAGTGGGTCCGCAATCGCGGCCAGAAGGTCTCGGACGTAGAGGATGCCCAGCACTTCGTCTATGGTCTCGACATAGACAGGGAGACGGCTATGGCCGTATTCGACGATGGTGGAAACGGCAACGCCCAGGGACACTCCGGCCTCGATGGCCACCATGTCCAATCGAGGGACCATCAGCTCCCTGACCGTGGTGTAGTCGAGCTCTATGATTGACCGGAGCATCTCGCGGTCCCGGTGGTCCAGGCCGCTCAGCTCCGCCTCGGTCAAGGCCGGCTCGTCTGCGGGCAATATCAGGCCGGGGTAGGCAGAGGCGGGGGGCACACCTTCACCCCGGCTGGAGTTTCCGCCGTTGCCGTGAATACCGCCGTTCGTGGTGCGCCTTGAGCGGGCCTCGGGCGCGGCCTTTTTCCCGAGCAGCCGCCCGACCCAGTCAAGCGGAGACATGGCGGCGGTTCGACGAAGGAGAGTATGGGGGTAGCGAGGTGGTGCGGCAGGTCCCACGCGAGGGGGTCGGAACTCCCTCGGTTGCAGGGGGTATATGCAGCCGGCGATGTGCCTGTGTAAGACCGTCAGGGTCTAAATCTGGAGGGGGGTTATCTGTATCCAAACCTAAAAGTCTCCCGATACTCAATGCGTGTGCTGGCGTGTCAGGCTCACCTGTACCCGCCACCGCGGGGAGGCCGGGCTATTTCAAGTTGCGCTTAATGGTAGCAGGTACCCCCACGGCGAGTCTAGCGGGGGGTATGTCTTTCGTCACCACCGCTCCCGCTCCGGTGATTGATCCCTCGCCCACCGTAACCGGCGCCACGAGCATGGTGTCGCAACCGATGAAGGCGTCGTCCTCGACCACGGTCCGGTGCTTGGCCTTGCCATCGTAGTTGCAGGTGATCATTCCCGCGCCGACGTTGACCCTGGCCCCGATGGTGGCGTCTCCAGCGTATCCGAAATGGCCCATCACTGCGCCGGACCTGAACCTGCTCTCCTTTATCTCCACGTAGTTGCCTATGTGGACTCCGGACTCGAGATAGGCTCCCGGGCGCAGGTGGCTGAAGGGGCCGATGTCCGTGTGGTCCTCCATGGTGGCTTCCTCGAGGGCAGACGAGGTAACGCGGCAGTTGTGGCCGATGGCGCTGTCGCGAATCACGGAGTTGGGACCAATCTCGCAGTTCTCACCGATAGAGGTAGTACCACTCAGGATGGTATTGGGCAGGATTGTGGTATCCATCCCGATTGTCACGTCGGCATCAATGTAGACCGTGCCGGGGTCGGTCATGGTAACCCCGGCCAACATCCACTGCTCACGAATTCGATCTCGTATCACCGCCTCGGCGATAGCGAGCTGCGACCGATTGTTGATCCCAATGACTTCCTCCATTTCACCGACGAGGACCGGAGAAACCCCGGCCTTCGCCCTGGATCCAATGGCAGCAAGGTCGGTTAGGTACAGCTCACCGGAGGGACGGGGCCGGAGCTTACCAATGCTTCGCTCAAGCCAAGAGTATTTGAAGCAATAGACGCCAGCGTTGAACAGCGGTGATAATTCGTCGCGGTTCCCTTCGACTTCGGATGCTTCGACGATGCGGATGATCTTGCCTCCCTTGGACAGCACCACCCTGCCGAGATCAGACGGCCCATCACTAGGAGCGGTCAACACCGCCATGGAGGCGGCGGCCTCCGAGTGAGTCTCAAGCAGTGTGTTCACTGAATCCAATTGGACCAGAGCAGTGTCCGCGCCTACGACCAGCATGTTTTCGGTGTTGCCATGCAGGAGTTGGAGGCAGCTCGCGACAGCTCCTCCCGTGCCGTCGGCCTGTTCCTGAACGGCATACTCCACGGTCTCGCCCAGGACGGCCTTGATGGCCTCGCGATTATCCGGAGACACGACAACTATCACCCGATCCGCACCCGCAACCTTCATCAGTTCCACCGGGTAGCGGATCATCTCCTTCCCGCAGATGCGGTGCAATGGCTTTGGAATACGGGAACGCATCCGCTTTCCCTCGCCTGCTGCCATGACCACTCCGGCAAGACTCATGTCCCTCCCTCCTGCGGTCGCGCTTCTACAATTGGTTACCGCGTATTGATTATATCGCGATGGGGGTGAGGATCCCGTGCCAGGTCCGCGAACGGGTCGCGAACGACCCTGCCAAGGGGCAACTGTCCGGCACCCTGAAATTATTGTTTTTCCGGTAAATTTCGGTACCCTGGCGCCTCTTGTCGGGATTAGCGAAGGGGCGTTGAGTTCTTGTCTGGGTGTCTCAAGTTACCCACGAAAGTTGTTTTAAGTGTCGCTTTTTGTCTCAGTCTGTCTCATTTTTGGGTTGGGGGTTTCGAGGCAAAGGCCCGACTTCCGTTTTTGATGCACATATTGACGGGGGTTTGGGTCCCCGCTTTCGCGGGGATGACGGGTGGGTGCTGAAAATTTTGCTATTCCCGATCATTTCCGAGCACTCCCGCTCATTTCCGAGCGTTGAGTCGCGGCCCCGTGGTCCGGCAGGCCCCGTGGTTCGGCGGGCTCACCGCGAGCGGGAATGGCGGTTGGGTGCGACTGGGTGGGGCCGATCCGGGGTTACGGGGGTTTGGGCCCCCGCTTTCGCGGGGGTGACGAAAGATCGCGGGGATCAGGCGGTGCCGGGGATATTCCGTTCCAGGTTGTTCAGCCAGGAACCATTGGCGGTCCAGGGTAAGAGGGTGGTGATGATTCCCCTTATTACGGGACGCCTGTCGTCGTCGATGCACCGCTGGAGGTATTTCTCGAAGGCCATATAGGTATGAAGTCGGAAGCCGGCGTCGGCCACCTTGCGGACGCAGGCGTAGGGGTCGGGTTTGGGCTGCTTGTTGGCAATGGCGATGTGCCAGAGCTCGGTGATCTCATTGGCGATGCGGCTGAGCCGGATGATGGCGAGCTCGGGGGCGAATTTGCGCTTGAGGGCCTCGACGCCGTTCCTGATCTGGCGCAACGACATATGGCGCGACGACATGGTTCAGCCTCCTGATGGTTTCCGAAAATTTGGATAATCCGCTTATTTCCGATCAAACCCGAGCATTTCCGATCATTTTTGTCTTTTGCCGTTGGGAGTTGCGCGACTCCGTGCTGGGATCCGGCCTGCGGCAGCGGGTTGTATTTCTATGTATTCAGGCTAGAGATGTGTCATGAGGCTTGTAAAGGGGCAACTGTCAGCAATTTTGGGGGACGCGGGTTCCTGTCCTGCTCTGGATTGGCGGGTGTGACGGGGGTTTGGATTCCCGCTTTCGCGGGAATGACGATTGGGGGCGGGAGTGACGATTTGGGATGGGCCTGCGCCGGAGGGACGGACGGAGTAGATTCCGCCCTTCCCCTTGCTATTGCGGGTGTGACGGGGGTTTGGATTCCCGCTTTCGCGGGAAGACGGTTGGGGGCGGGAGTGACGATTTGGGATGGGCCTGCGCCGGAGGGACGGACGGAGTAGATTCCGCCCTTCCCCTTCTCTTGCGGGTGTGAGGGGGGGTTGGTTCCCGTGTTACGCGGGAAGGACGGTTGGGGGCGGGAGTGACGATTGGGGGGCGGGAGTGACGATTTGGGATGGGCCTGCGCCGGGGGGACGGACGGAGTAGATTCCGCCCTTCCCCTTCTCTTGTGGGTGTGACGGGGGTTTGGATTCCCGCCTCCGCTTCCGCGAGGGTGACGTTCTTTCGCGGGAACGACGGAAGATCGCAGGGATGCCCGTTTAAGTCGCCGATGGTTCGACTGGCTCACCATGATCGGCTCGGGAAACACTTTGCAATCGTACTGCGGAGGGTGGCGGTCTCGTTGACATAGGTGTACGGCCACTGCAAAATTGGGCTGCTTTCGGGGCGTCAACGCCCTCAATCAACCGTAAAAAAGGGCCTCAACAATGAACAGCAACGAAATTCCTTTTCTGAGCGCCACCGAGCTGGCGGATTTGCTCAAATCGGGTGAAGTCTCGCCCGTGGAGGCGACGGAAGCCTACCTCTCCCGAATTGAGCAGATAGACCCCTCCCTCAACTCCTACATCACCGTTACTGCGGAGCGGGCACGGGCGGACGCCCGGCGGGCGCAAGCGGAGATCGGCGCCGGACAATACCGTGGGCCGCTGCACGGCGTCCCGGTGGCAGTCAAAGACCAGTTCTGCACTGAGGATGTTCTCACCACCGGCGGTTCGTCGATTCTCGGCGAATACGTGCCTGATTACGACGCGACGGTAATGACCAAGCTGAAAGAGGCCGGGGCGGTGCTGCTGGGCAAGCTGAATATGAGCGAGTTTGCCATGGGCGACGCCTTTCATCACCCATATGGCCGCCCGCGCAACCCGTGGGACCTGTCGCGCAACCCAGGCACCTCCAGCAGCGGCTCCGGTGCGGCCACAGCCGCGTTCCTGTGCGCCACGTCACTGGGCGAGGACACGGCCGGTTCGATTCGCGGACGCCCCACCGCCTTTCTGCGGCCTGTAGCATCCGTGCCGACGTGGGACTGTCACCGCACGGGATGCTGGCGCTATCACACTTCGAGCTCGCATGGACGACGCCGCCGCCGGGCCGATTTCCCGCACCGTCGGGATTTCGGCTGCAGCCATGACACTTGACGACTGTGCAGGCTATTGCCGGACACGACCCCAACGACTCCCACACTCGCAACGCTCCGGTCCCCGACTACCTGGAAGGGATCGATGGCGGCATTCAGGGCCTGCGGGTGGGGGTGCTCAGCGATCGCGTGAACGACGACGGGGTGGAACCGGACGTTCGCGACGCCAGTCGAACGCGTGCAGTGCAGGTGGACGCATATGGGCGAACTGGGCGCAAAGGTGGAAAGCGCAGTCTCATCCGATGCATGTCCCAGGCGGGCAGCCCATAGCCCTATCCACTCACCTGATTTGTACGTGGATGCCACTGCGGTGCACGCCGCGTGGATGCCACATGAGCTACCCTGGAGAATACTGGACTCGACATACAACCGGGTGCGCGGTGGCTGTGTCGCCTACTGACCGGGGCCTTGATCCCGGCCCAGGCGCACCAGAAGGCCAGCCGCCTGCGCCACATCTTCCGCCAGAGCATACTGGACGCCCTGGAGCGCGTGGATGTGCTGATACTGCCGACATCGTCGTGCAGCGCGACGACCAGCTTCCCTTCCCACGAGGGCAGGGCCTGGCCAAGAACGCTGGAGAAGAGCCAGGCCTCTGAACACATGCTGGCGGCGAGGAGCAGGCGTCACGTACATGCGACGTCACTCCAGACCTGTGCACGGCGCGTTCCCGGCCTGTCCATCAACTGCGGCTTCACCTCACGTCGGACTGTCTGTGCCGCGGCCTTAGCAGATGGTGGGCCGATCCCTATCGACGAGGGCGAATCGCCTGCTATCCGTGCCGCTACGCTTACGCTGCGTCAGGAATCGGCGGACTGGCACACTCGCAGGCCGCCGGTTTAGACCACCGAATTGCACCACTCACTTTTGCCATCAACCCAACCCTCTCACTCAAGGGAGAAGGGACTCAGAGGAGTACAAATGCCGGAACTGCATGAACTTACAGCCGCCGAGATGGCGCGGCAAATACGTGCTAGAGAGATCAGCGCGGTGGATGTGGCCGAGGCGCTGCTGGCGCGCACCGACGCGCTGGAATCGCTGCAGGCGTGGGTCTACATCGACCGCGAGACCGTGCTGGCGGACGCGGAGCAGCGGCAGCGGGAGCTGGACTCCCTGCCCAATCCGGGTCCGCTGCATGGCGTGCCGGTGGGCGTCAAGGACATCTTTTACACTGCCGGCATCCCCACAAACAGCTGATGCAACGGGTCTACGCCGACTTCGCCGCCGGAGTACGACGCGCATGGACTGAACAGCCTCAAGGGTGCGGGCGCGATCATGATGGGCAAGACGGTTACGACTGAATTTGCCTGCCTTGACCCGTCGCAGACGCTGAACCCGTGGAACCCGGCCCACACCCCCGGCGGCTCCAGCAGCGGGTCGGCGGTGTCGGTGGCCACGGGGATGGCCCCAGTGGCGCTGGGGTCGCAGACCGTCGGCTCGGTGCTGCGCCCGGCGTCCTACAACGGCGTGGTGGCCTCAAGCCCACCTACGGCCGGGTCAGCCGTCACGGGAGTGGTGCCGGTGAGTTGGTCGCTGGATACCATGGGTTGGATGTCGCGCTCGGTGGAGGACGCGGCGCTGATGCTGCAGGTGATGGCCGGGCCCGACGCCAACGACCCGGTGTGGGCCCGCTTCCCGCACCAGACTACCTGTCGGGGCTGGAGGACGGGGCGGCGCCGCGCATCAGCCTGGTGACGTCGTTCTTCATGGAGGAGTCGGACGAGGAGACGCAACGCCACACGCGGGCATGCTGGACAAGCTCGCCGCCGCTGGCGCGGTGGTGGACGAGGTCAGACTGCCGGACAGTTCGGCACGCGCCATCGACGGACAAGATGATATCAGCGCTGCGAGGCAGCGTCCTTCCACCGGCCGATGTACGAGACGCGCTCGAGGAGTACCGGCCGCTGCTGCGCCGACTGCTGGCCCGGGGCCTGGAGACCAGCGCCGTGGACTACTCCGCTGCGCGCTTGAGAGGCGGCTGCGCTTCATCACCGACAGCAGCTGCTGGCCGAGAGCGCGGACGTGCTGATCACGCCGTCGACTGCGACACCGGCGCTGGCCGACCTGTCCAACACGGGGAACACGGCGTTCCAGGGGCCGTGGACATCCTGCGGCCTGCCGACCATCACCATCCCGTCGAGACTGGCGGAGTCGGGCCTGCCGATGGGCCTGCAGATCATCTCGCGGCGCCGTTCTGCGAGGAGCGCCTGCTGGCCGCCGCCCGCTGGTGCGAGCGGGTGCTGGACGTGCATCTCGCGCCGCCGGTGTAGTCCTGCCCTCGACCCTGACCCTCTCTCTGAGAGAGGGGACTCAGTGATAAAGGAGTTGATTGATGCCGCAAGCCAACATTCCGTCCGAGGATGAAGTCCTCAGCTATTTCGACAAGTTCTCCAACTGGGGCCGTGGGGCGATGACGACGAGCTGGGCGCGCCCAACCTGATCACGCCGGCAAGGTGAAGCAGGCCATCGCCACGGTGCAGGAGGGCGTGCGCATCTCCATGTCCCGCACCGTCAGCTTTGAGCCTTCGCTGGACGCCCTTCGCCGCCAGTGCACTTCATGGTGGAGAGCGGCGAGGGCTGGGCCAGCGGGCCAGAAGGTCAGCAACCGCGCCTTCCCGGCCGCCACGGACTACTTCGGCATGATCTTCCACGGCTACACCGTGACCCACGTCGACAGCCTCGCCCACTTCTTCTGGAACGGCAAGACCTACAACGGAAGCCCGCGCACCTGGTCTCCACCAGCCTGGGCGCGACCTTCGGCTCCGTCGAGGAGGCCAAGGAGGGCATCATCAGCCGCGCCGTGCTGGTGGACGTGCCGATGATCAAGGCATCGACTGGATCGACCGGGGCGAGGGCGTGATGATCGACGACATCCTTGCCGCCGAGGAGCGCTGCGGCTTCAAGGTGGAGGAGGGCGACGTGCTGCTGATCCGCACTGGCCAGCTTCACCGCCGCAACGTCGAGGGGCCGTGGTCGCGCGAGGCCGGTTCCGCTGCATGCCAGGCGTCGTGCCTGCCGCTGTTCTACGAGCGGGGCATCGCCATGCTGGGAACGGACACGGCAACGACGTGAACCCGCCGCAGTATGAGAAGGTGCCCAGCCCCATTCACCAGGTCGGCATCACGGCCATGGGCATCTGGATTCTCGACAACGCCAACCTCGAGGAGGTGGCGGTGGCCTGCCGCGAGCGCAACCGGTGGGAGTTCATGATCTCCATCGGGCCTCTGCGGCTGCACAACACCACGGGCTCCCCAGTGAATCCCATCGCGATATTCTAGCGAACCACGAATCCCCTCTCTACGGAGAGGGGATTTCATTCAGGAGATTTCGTTCAGGAGGAGAAACCATGCCAACTTATGTATATGTCGCAGCCCAGGATGACAACAAGATCGGCATCTATACCATGGACGGAGATTCCGGCGCTCTCAGCCACAAGGCCGATGCCGCGATGCCCGGGGGGCCGTCGCTGCTGGCCATCAGCCCCGACAAGGGGACGCTGTATGTCAGCCACCGCGAGTCGCTGGGGCTCTCAAGCCACCGCATCGACCCGGCCTCCGGTGGGCTAACGCAGACCGGCTCGGTGGCCGTTGAGGACTGGCCCGCGTACATTGCCACGGACCGCACGGGCCGCCACCTGACCGTCGCCTTTTACGGTGGAGCACGGGCCGGAGTGTACCCCATTGGTGCCGACGGCGAGTTGGGCGGCGCGCCGTCCGAGTCGGTAGAGACGGTGGCCGGGGCTCACTCCATACTGACCGACCGCTCCAACCGCTTCGCCTACGTGCCGCATATTGCCTACATCCAGGACAACGTGCTGGAGCCGCCCAAGAACATCCCCGGCCCGACGTGATCCACCAGTTCCGCTTCGACGCCGACACCGGGAGCCTGACGCCCAATGACCCGCTGGTGGTGGAGATGAACGGCTTCCTGGGCCCTCGCCACTACACCTACCACCCGTCGCTGGACTGTGGTGTACTTCTCCGACGAGCAGGGCAGCAGCGTCACCGCCTTACAACATGGACTCCGAGGGCGGCTGTCCGCCTTCCAGACCATTTCCACGCTGCCCGAGGGACACACCGAGCGCAACACCTGCTCGCAGATCCAGATTACGTCGGACGGCCGCTTCCTGTTCGTCCCCAACCGGGGCCACAACAGCATTGCCAGCTTCTCGGTTGACGCGCAGACCGGTGCTCTCACGGCGGCCGGCCGTGCCTCCACCGAGGCCGTCCCCAGCGCCTTCAGCCTGGACCCGCAGGGCAAGTTCGTGTTCGGGGCCGGGTCGGCCACTGGGCGCCTCTCCTCCCACAGCATAGACGCCGCCACCGGCGAGATGACGCCCCTGGCAACCTACGACGTGGGCGCCCGTCCCATGTGGGTGCTGACGACGACACTGGGGGAGTAATTCGGACCATTCCTCGAATCTATTCCTAACTGGCCGAATCCGATGGGGTGGAGGTCGCTGTTGCGACCTCCACCCCTTGAGCGTTTGCTGGGCAGCCCGTCGGGGAGCAGGCGACAGGCGACGCTTGTGCCGTGATCTACACTGTCGGCGCATATGATGTAGAGGTAGCGTGCGCAGGGCAATCGCGTCTTATTTATCAGCACACAAAATTGGTCTGAATGGCGGTGGAGACGGGAGTGGCAGTGCCTCCTTCGGTTCCGGGTGCGTGGGTGGACTGGGGTTTGGATTCCCGCCTGCGCGGGAATGACGAGTTATAGGGCCTCCGGCGTTTAAGACGCGATTGCTTTGGTAGCGTGCGGCTTTCGGTTGCCTGGGGCTCTTGGCGCGGTTATCCTCTGCCCCGAAATATGACGGTTTCTTTGGTTTTGCTGGCCGGGATAATTGGCAGCGAGCGGGACCGAATTTGGGGGCTTTGGCCAGGAGACGATCAGCATAGCGATTCAAGCCAAACCGGCGGGCGAAA
>CASHTH010003368.1:0-24425 GCA_030341885.1 Geodia barretti
TTATTCCCGAGGCTCGATTGCGGGAGATGGTCATGGAAGCCAAGCAGGCCGGTTTGAGCACCGCCCTGTCCGGTCACCTGAAACTCGACAACCTGGATGAGAATCTTGCCGGGGATGTCACCCCCGACAGTCGTAGTTGCGTTCGGGGTCGCTAGTCTGCTCCAGAGGCATGCGAACGGGATCGTGCAGTGGCCTGGGAAGCCGTAGCCCACTTCAAGGAACAACTAGATTTGCGCAAGACGGGACAGATTGATGTGCGTCGGCAACCGTCAGGCGCTAATGGCAACGGTAATGGCAATGACCACAACGGACAGTGGCTGGGCGGTCATATGACGCGTACGAATTGCGTCTCGGCGTTATCGGCAGTCCTGAGCCCAGGCCCGATGGATGACGATCGCGGCTCCTTCGTAGAAGCTATCCTTCACGATGCCCTTAACATATACGACGTCATTTACTGGGCGGAGCAGGCAGGTCATAGACTGTTGACCCAACGCAAGGAAAACGATGGCACCTTGCGGGTTCTGATTCAGCCCTTTGGCAGCAAATAGATAGTTCGGTCGCTCCGAGCATTTTAGTCAGAACCCTGGCCCCCGCACCGTAACCGGCTGCAGGGGCCAGTATTTTGTATTGGTGCAAGAAACAGGAGGTGCAATAAGTGACAACGGAAGAACGCTGGAGCCTCAAAGGGGACTACTTCGAAAATTGCAATTGCGAGATTGTTTGTCCCTGTATCGTGCGGGGTGGCCCCGCCGTCCCTACAGAAGGCCACTGCGATGTGGCCTTTGCCTTTCACATTCAGGAGGGTGAATACCAGGGAGTGGCGCTGGACGACCTGAACTTCGTGGTGGTGGCTTATACACCCGGCATCATGGGTGAAGGCAACTGGACGCTGGCCAACTACGTCGACGAGAGAGCAGACCAATTTCAACGCGCCGCCATGGGACGAATTCTTTCTGGAGAGATCGGGGGGCCTTCGGAGCGCTGGATGGGACTGACCTCAAACTACCTGGGGATTAAGTACTGTCCAATTGACTTTACGGCTGATGGGCACGAACGAAGCGTCAAGATCCCGGGCATAATTGACTTCAATGTGAAGGGGTTGGTGGTCGGGCGCAGGACCGAGGCAATGACCCTGGTAAACACCGGCCATCCAGTCAGTTCCTCGCTGGCCCTGGCGGAAGGCACAACCAGCACCTATAACGACCACGGGATGACCTGGGACAATTCCGGAAAGAACGGTCACTATTCTTCCTTTCAGTGGAATTGGCCTTAGAGGGGCTGGGTCCAAGTCGTTATCAGCCCGAACAAGGAACTGTCAAAGCAGTTGGAGAAAATCTGGTATGTGCCGAAGCATCAAGAACCTGCGTGTCCGAGAGCCTTCCGCAGAGGTGGAGGAGATCCAGGCTGCGGCATTGCAGTTTGTCCGAAAAATAAGTGGCCATCGAGCGCCATCAAAGGTCAACCGGAAAGCCTTTGAGCAGTCGGTGGAGGAGATAGCTGCCTCTTCCACCAGGCTGCTGGCGTCTCTGGAATCCCGCCAATGACTTAGCTGGACCAGAGAAACGCCCTCCAGCATACGGAGCGACATACGAACTTCCCTCAGCCATTCACCTAACCGCCTGCTTTAGGAGACATTTCCACCGTAGACGTGGTCCGGCATCACGATTATTGCTGACCTGCGCTGCTCCACCATGGCCTGATCGTACTCTTCCCAATTGGGGTGTTCGGTCGCTGCCGCCGTTCGAAAAACGTCTCTGAGAGCCAGGCGCAACTCGTCTGCGTCCGTGTTATCTGCAGACAGCAGCCTTGCCGAACCTTGCAGCACAACGTAGGCCGACCAGTTCTCCCTGGCCACCAGCAGGGTGCATCGGGGGTTTCGGCGCAGGTTCCTCAATTTTGCCCGGTCTTCAGTGGTGGTGAAAGCCACCCCGTCCTGCAGCGGCCCGCAGGTAATTATGCTCATTTGCGCCGAACCATCTCGCCGGAAGGTGGTAAGAACCCCCCGTCGGTTTTCAGCCACGAATTGCTTCAGATTATCGTTCAACATTGCTTCTCCAATTCCTCAGTTATTTGCCCACCCTGGTCGCTCAGCTTAACCAGAAAGTAGAACCGTTGGCGTCCTTCTGCACTTCAATCCGGACCGGGAACATGTCCTTCAGGTCGTCCAGATGGGTAATAACAATAATTTTGTCGAAGTCGTCCTCAATCGCACTGATTACGTCCAGGATTCGTTCCCTTCCCGATGCATCCTGGGTTCCGAAACCCTCGTCTATAAACAGTGTGGGAAGGGGCGCTCCCGTTCTTTGCGACAAGACCCGGGACAAGGCTATCCTCAGTGCAAGGTTTACGCGGAAGGTTTCTCCGCCGCTATACATTTCGTAGCTGCGGGATCCCAATTCGTCACTGACATTGATCTCCAGGGTCTCAATAGGCTCACCTAACCCCGACGCCTTTCGCGTTGGGTCTCCAGCTTGACGTGCATGCGGTTGTCCGTCATTCGACCCAGGAGCACGTTTGTTTCCTCTTCCAGCCGTGGAACAACTGTTTCGATCAACATTGCCTGGATACCCTGGCGTCCGAAGGCGCTGACCAACTCCTGATAGATGCCGTATTCGTCCTGCAAAGCGGACAGGCGACCGCGGTTATGCTCCAGTGCCTGCGATAACTCTTCCAGTCGCTGTAGTTTCCCTTCCAGCAATCCCTTATGGGAAAGCGTTGATTGTTGGTCGCGCTCAAGTTGCGATTCTTGTTGCGATACCTGGGCCAGGCGCCCTTCAATCTCTGGCAGTTCCGCTATGGCAGTTTCGGACTGTTGAATCTGCCCGCGCAGATTCTCCAACTCTTCCAGCTTTCTTTGAAGCATTACGGCCCCATTCTGCAACTCGGTTCGTTCCTGGGGCAACTCCCTTAGTGCACGGTCCAATTGGAGTTTCAATTGCCCGAAACTTTCTAACTGGCGCATCGCCTGGATAGTTTGCCGGTAGGTGTCTTCCTCAAAGGCAAGGCTCAGCATTGCCTCTGCCACGGATGCAGTCTTGAGTTGGCATCCTGGGCGAATTTGCCCGAATCAAGTATTGCAGCCAGCTCCGTCAAACGATCCTTTGCGCGACCAAGCTCGACCTTTGCCTCCCTGGAGGCTTGCAACTGTGTTTCCGTCCTGGTGCCTTGTTCCCTAAGCCGGTTCAACTCCCTTGAATAGGACTGTTCTTGGAGGACAAGATCTGCCTCCAGCCCCGTCTTTTGTTCCTCCAAACTCTGCAATCTGGTTCGGTTGCCTCGATAAAACTCTCGCTTCTCGGTAATTTCAGCCTCGTAATTGTCAGCCAGACGCTGGCAACCGTCCTCGCTTAACGGGGAGAGGCAAAGGGGACAGACCACCGTATTCTGGATAGTGTTCTTGAGCAGATGCAGCTTTTCGTTTAGCTGCTCTCCCTCTGCTTGGTAACGGGCGGCCAGGGTCTGAGCCTCCCCAATGCCCGTGGCCAAACTCTGGATTCGGCCCGTTATTTCTGCCAGGGATTTTTCAACCTCTGCCAGGACCGTTAATTCCTTACGAATTGTCCCCAGTTCGTCCAGAAGGGTTGGCTCCGCCTCGGACAAGGGGGCGAATTCCCCCGCTATTCGCCGGTTGAGTTGCTCGACATCCGATTCAACACGTGTCCGTTCAATTTCGATGAATCTGGTCAGGTCATTTTGCTCTTGCCTTAAAGTCTCGTACTCCTGGCGGGATGCTTCAAGAACGGCAAAGCGGGCTTGCGCGGCTTCCAGTTGCTTAATGCCAGAATTGATGTCCTCTGACTGGTTGATCAGCGCTTCATGTTCCTTGATGCGGCCTGTTATCGCAGAAATGGTTGATTCTGCCTGGACTATATCCCTTTGCAATTGATTCGACAGTTTACGGTGCTCGGTCAACTGGGCATCCAGGCTTCGCAAAGCGCCAACAGTTGCTCTCAAGTCTTCGGCGAGCTTGCGACTCTCAGATAGCCGCGCACCGATTTCGGCCAGGAGACGGTTCGTCTCGTCCAATTCCGGCGCGGGCTTCCCAATGAGTTCTATCTCGGTTTGTATCCGGCCCAATTCGCCGTCCAAACGGTCCGTTTCACTTCGTTTTTCTCCTACTCTTTCTCTCGCTCTCGATTGAAAGCGGTCATAAGCTTCCAGGCCCAGAATCGAAGCCAGGACTGCTTTGCGGTCCGCGGGTGTCTTGTTGGTGAATTCATCAGCCCTGCCCTGCAGCAGAAACGCAGAGTTAATGAACGTCTCGTAGTCCATCCCCACTAGCTGCTCTATTCTTGCCTGGGTCTCCCGCAGGGAATTGCCGGTTACAACTTGGGAAAAGGCGCCATCACCGTTCATGGCTTGAAGTTGCAGGTCGCTGGCACCCTGCCGGCGGCGGCCGCTGGCGCGTCTCCGGCTGCGGATTGCACGATAGCGCCCATCCCTCGCCATAAAGTCCAACTCTACGCGAGCTTCTTCAGCACCGTAAGAAACAAGGTCGTCCTGCACCTGCCCACGGGCCTTGCCCCAGAGGCACCAGGTGATGGCGTCTAGCAAAGCAGATTTCCCGTGGCCGTTGTCGCCGCAAAGACAGGCCACATGCACCCCTTCAAAATCCAGCGGGGGTACGTTTTCCCGGTAGGAAAGGAAGTTCCTAAGACTGAGCTTTAAAGGAATCAAGTCTCGCAAGTCCTCTTGGTTGTTTGATAATTCAATTGGGATCAAAGGGGATTTTATCACGTAGGAGGTTGTCATAAGGTGGGAAGGTCTGCCCTATCTTGGAAGACAGCGGTCTGCTAACATTAGTAGGGCTTTGCCAAATGTTCATTTGTTTTTCCCTTCATAGTGCAGTGCCAACAACCAACTTTGACCCAGGATAGCGGGAGTCAGGTATGTTCGAAAATCTAACCGATAAGTTGACAGGTATATTCAATCGCCTGTCCAGCAAGGGTCGTTTGACCGAAAAGGATATTGACGAAGCCCTGGCGCAGGTGCGGCGTTCTTTGCTTGAGGCCGACGTCAACTTTCGGGTCGCCCGGGATTTTGTAGCCAAGGTGAAAGAGCGTTCTCTAGGGGCGGATGTACTCGAGAGCCTGAGCCCTGGGCAGCAGGTCGTCAAGATAGTTCACGAAGAGCTTACGGAAATCCTTAGCGGTGGCGACCACCGACTAACCCCTTCCAGCCAACTCCCTTCAGTATTGATGCTGGTTGGCCTCCAGGGTTCTGGAAAGACAACAACGGCTGCAAAACTGGCCTTGCAACTGCGGCGGCAAGGGCACAGCTCAATTCTGATCGCCGCTGACTTACGACGACCGGCGGCCATTTCCCAACTCCAGACCCTGGGCCGACAATTAGAGGTGCCCGTATACTCTGAAGAACCCCAGTCCTCCACAGTGACCCAAGTGGTAAAGAATGGTGTGGAACGGGCCCGGCAACAAGGTCTCACCTGGGCCATAATTGATACCGGCGGCCGTCTTCACATTGACGATGAGTTGATGCAGGAGTTGGAAGACGTCAAGGCGGTGGCCCAACCCCATGAGACCCTGCTGGTCGTGGACGCCATGACCGGTCAGGATGCGGTAAACGCTGCGCAGGAGTTCAACGACCGCGTTGGGTTGACCGGCCTGGTCATGACCAAGATGGATGGCGATGCCAGGGGAGGCGCGGCCCTGTCGGTAACCAGGGTCACCGGTGTGCCCATAAAATTTATGGGTGTTGGTGAAAGGTCTGATGGCCTGGAAGCATATCACCCGGACCGGTTGGCCTCACGTATTCTGGCGATGGGCGATGTCCTGACCCTGATCGAGAAGGCCCAGGAGGCTGTCGACGAAAAGCAGGCCAAAGAGCTGGAGAGGAAATTCCGTCAGGCCACATTCGACCTGGAAGATTTCCTCGAGCAGATCCAGAGTGTCAAGAAAATGGGGTCACTCAGCCAGATCATGGAAATGATCCCCGGCATGAACAACATGTCCAGGAAGATGCCTGCCGACTTTGACGACAACCAAATTAAGCGGGTCGAGGCTATCATTCGGTCCATGACGGCGGAAGAAAGAAGACGCCCCGACATTCTCAACGGAAGCCGACGCCGGCGCATTGCCCGGGGCAGCGGTACTACCCCCCAGGACATTAATCGCTTGATGAACCAGTTCAAGCAGACGCAGAAGTTGATGCGCCAGTTTTCCCGAACCCGCAACCCTAAGAGCCTGATGAGAATGTTCCAATAGGCCCGTGATCGCTGGCGCATTTCGTTGGCGATCTTGCATAGAGAGTAAACCCCAACGTGCTGTACGAACGGGTGTGCAACCCCGGGCGACGCCGTGAAATGGCTAATAGACTACTGTAACGTCCTGCCCTCGTCCCGTTCTCAATGAGGCAAACAGGTAGGACGTCGCCAGGGTACGAAAGGGCGACCAACGTATCGAATACTCCCCCAACTGCTGGTCCGTCAGCGCTTCGCCGCCGAAATAGAGTTGAGAGACGATTCGCCTAAGAGCCAGATCCCCAATGGGAAATGCGTCTTCTCTCCCCAAAGCCCGGGACAGAACCCACTGAGCGGACCACATTCCCACGCCCCTCAATGCGGTAATTTCCTTGATCACGTCCTCGTCGGAAAGCCCTTCTACACTATCGAGGCCACCAGGGGTTTCCAGTTCCGCCAAAGCCAGCCCGTGCAAGTACTCAGCCTTTCGCTGGCTAAGCTTTAGCGCCCTTAGCTCTTCAACGGTGGCCCCGGCTATCGCCTCCGGGCGAGGAAAGGCCCGGTGTATTTTCTCCATCTATGGAAAGGGTTGGTCCGTAAGTTTCGATTAGCAAGGCTCGTATCACCCGGGCCACGCTGGCCGACAATTGCTGACCAATAATTGCCTGGGCTATCGTCTCAAAGACCGAAAGAGCTAGGGTTTGGTGCATGCCGTAGAAGGTACGGACCAGGTTTGCCATTACCGGTTCACCTGCCACGAAGTGGTAAAAGGGTTGGAGGTCCTGGGCGGTTCCCAGTAGTCGCTCCAGCTGAGATTGAGCCAGCTCGAGCTCTGAAGGGGTGAGCATGGAGCCTCTCAACTCTACGCCCAACCCGGGTCTCTCAATGTCGCCTTTGAAACGCACGGTCGCCAAAACCAGCTTGTCGCCCAAGTCCAGCAACCTCTTATATAGGTCCAGGGCCGGACCTTCACCTTTGCGGTAATAGGGCTGATTCTCGGCAGTGAACTCGAAATCGAAGGGCTGGGTTGGACTTATCGACAGGAATTGGTCTGGCATTACTGCACCTATTTGTCCCTGCCGAAACTTACCTTTCCCAGGGAGTCGTAGATGGCGCCTTGTGGAGTTAGTGTACTCCGAATCAGGTGCATCTCCATCGCCTGCCACGGCCTGCCTTCGGCCAGGGAGAATTGACTGATGACATTGCCTATTCGTCGACGGTCCGACTGAGGCACCCTGTCCTGTACCCTTCCAAGGGTCAAGTGAGGGCGAAAAGGCCTGCGTTCCTTGGCGAATCCGAGGGCGGCAAAGGAATCATCTACCAGCTGTTGCAATCGCGCCAGGTCATTAATGTCGCCTGTCACGCCAGCCCACAGGACACGAGGCTCCCTGACACTGGGAAAGACACCCAATTCGTTTAACTGCAACTGTATAGGCTCAGCTGGAAATTCAACGGAAGCTTTCCCCATTGCACCGAATATTTCCTCCACCAGACTGGCATTAACATTTCCCAGAAACTTTAGGGTTAGATGGACTCCTTTCGGTTCCACCCAGCGTATTCCATTCGGCAGGGATTCTTGAAGCTCCCGCACGGCCTTCTCCAAGGCTGCCTTGGCAAAGTCTGGCAGATCAAGCGCAACAAATACTCTGACAGTATCGTTACCTTCTCTCATGACTTCAGCTCGTCTCTGAACTGGGCCAATTCCCGATACCAGGAAACCAGATACTCCAGGGAATACTGCGCGTTTGCCGGGCTGGGATTGGGCACCACGAAGATTCTTGCCTCCCCAATTCGTCGCTCTTGAAGACCCAGGGTTGGGCGTTCCCCTACGCCCTCTCCGTACTTGAGGTAGGCTCTGTACCCGGTCATGCCGTGGAAGCAAGCGATTAAGGGCTGGTAATGCTCGAGTTTCTCTTTAAGAATTGGAGACCATTCGCGATAGTCCGCCGCCCGTAATCCCGACGCCTGCGGTGTGGGCCGTTTGACCACATCGGTAAACCCGATACCATACTTTGCCAGTTCGGTATCCCTTTCAGGGGTCAACTCTTCGCCTACCAACCCGGAACCATTCAAGGCTGCCCAAAACCGGTTGCGAGGATTTGCGAAGTAATGACCAACGCGCACCGAGTAGGTGGACGGGTTCAGACCGACAAACACTATTTCCAGACCCGGGCTAAGGTAGTCGGTCAAAGTCTCAAATTCCGAATGATCCTGGTTAGTCACGAAATATTCCAGGCATTGGTTTTATACGTCATGGGAGATGTGTCTCGTCAGACCAGCCCTAAGAGGGAGGCGGCATTGCCCCCTAGAATTGCGGTCCGGGCGCTTTCATCAAGATTGGACTCCGCGACTTGAGCCAGAAGCCGAGAGTGACGAATAAGAGGGTAGTCAGTCCCGAAAAGGACTTTCCCGTGGCCGACGGTCTTTGAGACTACCTCGAAGATTTCTTTATTGTACAGAAATGGCGATGCCGCAGTGTCGAAGTACACATTCTTCAGTTCCCCTGGCAATTCGGGCATCAACCCATAGAACGGCAATCCGCCACCCCAGTGGGCACAAATGATGATGTTCTCCGGAAAGTTACGAATGAGCCGGTAAACCCTGTCGGGTGTGGTCGTTCCTTTACCCGGGTATTGGTGGCCCACTGGCTCAGATGTGTGAATAAGAACTGGTAATCCCAGTGAATGAGCCAGATCCATCAGCGGCGCCATGTCTTCTCGGCTGGTAATGTCGAATCCTTGCGAGTCAGGGTGCAACTCTCCAATGCCCCTGATTCCCAAGGCCGCACAGCGTTCCACCTCGATCAAAGCGGCGTCGCCCCAGGCAGGATTGACTGAGCAAAAGCCTGCGAGACGGTCACTGTGCTCCTGAACTGCCCCAATAACATAGTCGTTGGCTTCCCGGGCTACACCCGGATCGGTCCATCCGAAGCCCAGGACTACCGAGTAGTCGACGCCGGCAGTGTCCATGACATCGAGCAATGCTTCCGCTGTCGCAACGTTAGCTCCGGGTTCTGGAAACAGAGTGGCATAGGTGTTGTCCCGTTCAGACAATTCCTTGTAACGGGCCTGAAAACTGGGAGGCAAGATGTGACAGTGAAAGTCAATAATCATTGGATTTAGGCAAAAAGCATGGTTTCCCTATGGGCGTTTGTTGTGAAGAACTGATACTTAAGTCAAATATACCAAAATACCTCCCTAGACACCTTTGGACAAGGCAATTATAATCGTGTGCGGTCAACTTGGCGGAGCCTTGCCCGGGGACTAGAAGACTTCGCTCCGATCAATGTATTGGAGATCGTCAGAAGCATTATGAATGGCTTTACCGTCTCAGCAACGGGGCAAACTTACAGCATTCCCGAGTTGCAGGCCATATCAAAGGAACTGCGTCGGGACATAATTCAGACCATCTACACCGCCGGCAGTGGACATCCCGGCGGTTCTCTTTCTGAATTGGACATTCTAGTTTCGCTTTATTTCAGGATATTGCGGTACGACTCAACCAACCCGCAGTGGCCAGACCGCGACCGCTTCGTCCTGAGCAAAGGCCATGCATCTCCAGGCTTCTATGCTGTCCTTGCCAAGGCAGGGTTCTTCCCCAAGGAGGAATTGGCAACCTTCAGGCAACTGAATAGCCGAATTCAGGGTCACGCTCACCCCATGACCCCCGGGGTCGAAATGAACTCCGGCTCCCTGGGAATGGGGCTTTCCTTTGCGCTCGGTTGCGCTCTGGCAGCACGCCTGGACAACAAGGATTACATGGTTTACGCGTTGTTGGGTGATGGGGAATGCGACGAGGGAGAAATCTGGGAAGCGGCCATGTCTGCGTCCCACCATAAGGCAACAAATCTCATAGCCATCGTGGACCGGAACCGCATCCAGAATGACCGGTTCACGGACCAGGTTATGGGTTTGGAACCCCTTGCTCGCAAGTGGCGGGATTTCGGTTGGCGGGTGTTTGAGACCGACGGTCACGACATGGAACAGCTACTTTCCACATTGGATAAGGCGCGCCGGCGACGGAACAAGCCTACGGCGATCATCGCCCACACGGTAAAGGGCAAAGGCGTCAGTTTCATGGAGAATAACCCTGGTTTCCACGGGCGGGCTCCCAACGCCGACGAGTTTGCGAAAGCTATGGAGGAACTGGCCTAATGGTGGCGCAAAGGAAATTGGCCTCGACCAGGCAAATTTACGGCGAAACGCTCTTGGAAATGGCCGATTCCTACCCGGACTTAGTGGTTTTGGGCGGTGACCTGAATGTCTCCGTCTTCACTCACCTGTGGCGAGACAAGCATCCCGAGCGCTTCTTTGATTTCGGGCCCGCCGAACAAAACCTGATTGGAGTAGGCGCCGGGTTCGCCGCCAGCGGAAAAATCCCTTTTGTGAGCACATTCAGTGTATTTGGCGTAGGCCGACCTTTTGACCAGCTTCGTGTCCTGGTTTCCCAGGCCAACCTGAATCTCAAACTGGTTTGTACCCATGCCGGTATATTGACCGGAGAAGACGGGATGTCCGCGCATGGAATTGAGGACCTGTCGCTGATCTGCTCTTTACCCAGTTTCACGGTAGTGTCCCCTGCCGACACCGTTGAGACAGTGCAGGCGATAAAGACTGCCGCCGATACCAAGGGCCCCTTCTACATTCGTCTGTCGCGCGCTGCTACGCCTGTAATACACGATAACGGTTACAAGTTCGAACTTGGAAAGGCAGAGGAAATCAGGGCCGGCTCTGACGTAACCATTGTTGCAACCGGCGTTATGGTGTCAGTGAGTCTCGACGCGGCAGATATGCTGGCCGCCGAGGGTGTGGCAGCACGAGTGCTTAATGTACACACCTTGAAGCCGGTGGATGAAGCAACCATTGTTGCCGCTGCCCGGGAAACGGGGGCAGTGGTATCTGCCGAAGAGCATTATTTCCATGGCGGATTGGGCAGTATAGTTGCCCAGACTGTGGTTCAGAATCACCCTGTCCCGGTCGAGATGGTTGCCCTCCAGGGATACAGCGAGTCCGCCAAGGCGGAGGAATTGATGGTCAAGTATGGCTTAACGCCTGAAAAGGTTAAGGAGGCGGCCCTTAAGGCCATTAGCCGCAAAAAATAGGTCCCTCAGCCCCCGATACACCAATTCTGGAAAGCAAACTGGGCAGGTTGACTACCTGCCCAGTATTTTTTGGACCAGGGAAATGTTCGTTACTCCCTTACTTGACCATCACCGATTATGACCCACTTGTAAGACGTCAGTTCCCGAAGGCCCAGGGGGCCACGGGCATGGAATTTCTGGGTGCTGATTCCCACTTCCGCGCCCAGTCCCAGTTGGCCTCCGTCAGTGAACCTTGAACTGGCGTTGACAATCACGGCAGCGGCATCCACATCTCGCTGAAAGCGCAGTGAGGCTTCAGAGTCGCGAGTGATGATAACCTCCGTGTGCCCGGAGCCGTAAGTATCGATGTGTTCCAGCGCCTCGTCCAGGGAGTCAACTATCTTTATGGCAGCGGTAAGGGAGAGGAATTCCTTGCCCCAGTCTTCCTCGGTAGCCGGGAGTGCATTTAGCCCTGAAACCGGCCCCAGGATGCTTAAGGCACGGTGGTCGCAATGCAACTCCACGCCCGCCTCACAGAGATTGCGGGCAAGATCCGGAAGGCAAGCTGGAGCGGCTTCGGCGTGGAGCAGCACCGTGTCCAGGGCGTTGCAAACCGTAGGCCGTTGCACCTTGGCATTGAAGACAATATCAGAAGCCTTTTCCAGGTCGGCAGTCCGATCAACATACGTGTGGCAAACTCCCACGCCACCGGCCACCACTGGCATAGCGGCGTTGCTGGCCACAAAGTTAATAAGGTTAGGGCCGCCTCTGGGTACCAGCAGATCAATGTGTTCCTTCATCTGCAGCATGGCATCGACCAGGGCCCGGTTTGGATTGTCGATATATTGGATGGTGTCAGGATTGATCCCTGCCTCGCCAATAGCGCGGCGCAGTAACGCGGCCAGCGCCACGTTTGAACGAATGCTCTCCCTGCCTCCACGCAAGATGCAAGCATTTCCCGACTTCAGCGTGAGGGCGGCAATATCCACGGTCACATTGGGGCGGCTCTCGTAAATGCTGCCAATAACGCCAAGGGGCACCCGCCGCCTTTCCACCTCCAGGCCGTTGGGCAGGGTCTTGGCTTCTATCACCTCATTGACCGGGTCTGGAAGAGCCGCGATGGTGCGGACATCGCCAGCCATGCCCCTAAGCCGTTCCGGGTTCAGTAGCAGACGGTCCAGCATTGCCTCGTTCATGCCTTCCGCGTGGGCAGACTTGTAATCGGCCTGGTTGGCTTCCAATATTGGACCTTGCTCCGATTCCAGTGCATCGGCCACATTCAGAAGGGCCTGGTTCTTAATGTCTGTGGAAAGGCGGGAAAGTTCCTTCGCCGCGCGCTTTGCAGTTTTTCCCAGAGTTAGTAACGAGTCCATGTCGGCGTTGGTGGCCATGAGTTTTCCTCATTCTCTTAAGCAGTTTGCATTAGGGAGAATACGCGTTGGAAAGGGTCTAGATGAGGACCAGATTATTGCGGTGTACGACTTCCTGACCGTAATGATAACCCAGAATTGCCACGATACCGTCTGACTGAAAGCCTCGGATTCGGGCAATGTCGGCTGCGTCGTAATTTGCAATACCACAGGCGATCTGCCTTCCCGGTTCGTCCACGATGTAGACGATATCTCCCCGGCTGAACTCCCCTCTTACACCTCTGACGCCGGCGGGCAAGAGGCTGACGTGCCTGTTGAGGAGGGCGTCGGCCGCTCCTCCGTCGACTTCGATCTCACCCCATTGGGAATCTTCTACTCTGCTGAGCATCCAGCGCTTGCGGGCTTCAAGCTTGCCTCCCACAGGATGAAATACAGTGCCGATGCTGTCCCCACGGGCCGCACGAACTATCGCATTTTCTGCCCTTCCGCTGCACATGATCATCGAAATGCCGGCTGAGGTAACCAGTCTTGCCGCGTCGATCTTGGTCGGCATACCGCCTCTTGCCCAGCGGTTGCGGTGCTGTCCTACGGCCGCCTTAACAGTGTCGTCAATCTGATGCACTTCCGGGATTAAAGTAGCATCGGGATTCCGGTAAGGGTCGGCAGTGTACAGTCCTTCAGTGTCGGTCAGAATAACGAGAAGGTCAGCGTCCACGAGATTGGTTACCAGCGCCGAGAGCCGGTCGTTGTCACCAAACACCGCGCCGATTTCGTCTACTGCTACCACGTCGTTTTCGTTGAGTATAGGTACTACTCCAATATCCAGGAGTGCCGTGAGGGTATTTCTGACATTCAAGTACGGCTGTCGCTCTGCCAGGTCATTGATCGTCAGAAGCGCCTGTGCCACATGCACATTGTGAGTTTCAAACAACTGCTCATAGGCATGAATGAGTCGGCCCTGCCCAATGGCTGCCAGGGCCTGCCTGGAGGGTATATCTCGTTCGGCCAACTCCAGCCCTGCCTGCCACAAACCCTGCCGGCCGGCAGCGATGGCGCCAGAAGTTACCAAAATCACCTCTGCGCCATTTTCACGTCGCAGCCGGCTGATCTGTTCCGCCAGGTCTGCCATTACGGCCTGGTTTAGCCCACCATTATTTTGGGTATCAGTAAGGACGCTGGTCCCTACCTTTACCACGATCCTCCGGTAGCGCAGTTCTTCAGCGGCGGTCATCGCGGTCTCAGAGACTCGTTGGGGAGGAAACGGTCTGGACATTACAATACGGTAGAATTGCGGATCGGGAGTGCAGCATTCGATGGCAAATCAGGAACCTTCGAGCGAGTTGCATAATTATAGCACGAAGCTTTGCATGCTCTGGCGAATTCTACGCTCGATTGGACTAATATCCCGCGTGTGCTCAACTCAGCTAGGGCGGCGAAGTTTGCTGTGGGTCAACCAGTGTTCCTGGCCATTGGGGTTGGCGACTGAATTGGATAGTCAGATGAAATCTTTGACGGACCGATGGGTCGATATCCGCATCATCCATTCTTGTTAATCACCACTTGAGGGAATAGAATTGATGATAATCGGGGCTAACGCTGGCCGTTAGCCCTTTTGACTGTTGCAACAAATAACTGATTACGAGCCTTTTAAGGCCGGTATTAAGTTTGGAGTTTATTTCTGGATGTCGCTTCCAGGCCTTCTGTCTCTACTTGCCAATGACTTTCCCCTTGGTACCGACGACAAGAATACGCGACCAGGAGCGTCAGGGCCGAGTTTTGCTGCCCGAAGAGGTGTAAGGCCTCTGTTCGTGGCCAGCCTGTGGGCCGAGACTCAAACACCAACACTGGTTCTCTCTCCTCGTGCGGACGACTCCCGTACGTTGTATGACCAGTTGATGACGTATTTGGGCGAAATGGCTCCCGTTTACCTGCTGCCGGAACCCGAGGTCCTGCCATTTGAGCGCCTGGCGGTTGATTCTCGAACCGTGAACCAGAGGTTGGTCGCATTGTCCGCGCTGGCCTCCTGGGAAACTGGCTGCGAGAATCCACCCTTGGTGGTGGCTTCGGTGGCCGCAGTTTTGAGATATACCTTGTCCCCTGGAGTCTTTGAAGATCTGGACCCTGGCGAATGGTCCTCCCGCCGGCTTGGCCTGGGTCAACGAATTCGAAGCACCGATCAGCTTCTGGCCGATTGGGTGAAACTCGGCTATCGGCACGAACCGGTGGTGGAAAGCCCGGGATGCTTCAGCTTGCGCGGCGGCATCATTGACGTTTTTCCTCCTCATGCAGAGAACCCCTACCGAATCGAACTGTGGGACGATGAAGTCGATACCATCCGCAGATTTGACCCATACACTCAGCGCTCACTTCCCTTTACTGACGACAGCCCAAAACCCGAGTGCGCAGAAATAGTGCCGGCCCGCGAACAGCTACCCGAATTGGCCGACAGGGCCGCGATAGAAAAGCGAATAGGGGAGTTGGATTTTTCGCACTGTAACTCCTGGATGCGGGACCGGTTTGACGAAGAACTGGTAGAGCTGTTTGCAACGCCCAACATAGAAACGCTTTCCTTCTACAACGGAATCCTCAATCGCCACAATTTGTTTGACTACCTGCCGGGCGATGGACTCCTGGTGCTGGATCGAAAGGCCCAGGTGGAGACTGAAGCCCGGGACCTGGAGGAAAAGTTCTTCCGAATGCGCGAGAGCAGGGAGTCCAGGGGCGATCTTCCCAGGAATTTCCCGTCACCCTATCTGGAATGGGATCAGCTTTCTTCCCGTATTTGGGAACACCCTCGTAAGGCTTATCTCGAAAGTTGGTTGGCAGACGACGCTGATGCTTCTTTTAGCGCTCCCAGATCTTACTTTGGCCAGCTGGGCCAATTTACAGATGAAGTGGCGGCCGACTTGCAGAGAAAGCGAATAGTTATCGCCATAACCCAGCATACCCTCCGTCTCGCCGAAGTTCTCGGGGAAGCAGACGTACCTGCCTCAATAGGAGAGTCCCTGGAAACACCGCCATTACCAGGGCAGGTTCACCTGTTGCAAGGTTTCCTTAATGAGGGATGGGAAACTGAAGGAAATGAGCACCATCCTGGTATAACCCTTCTCTCTGACTCAGAATTGTTCGGCACGGTCAAGGAGCGCCGTTACCGGCCGGTCCGTAGCCGGGAACAATTGGGTGAGGATATTATCCTCTCCGAATTGGTTCCAGGGAGCTATGTGGTACACGTGGACCACGGCGTTGCCAGGTTTGCCGGAACCACTCATATGGAGGACAACGGAGAGGACAAGGAGTTCCTGGTCCTGGAATATGCCGAGAATGACAAGCTTTACGTTCCTACGGATCATTTGGACCGGGTGGGCGCCTATGTGGGAGCGCAGGACCAACCGCCAACATTGACCCGTCTGGGAACCGCGGAATGGGCGCGAATAAAGGAAAGAGTAAAGGGATCGACTCGCGAAATGGCGGAGGAACTCTTAAGGCTTTATGCCGCCCGGAAAGCCGCAGAAGGGCACGAATTTAGCATGGATACGATTTGGCAAAGGGAACTGGAAGATTCCTTTCCTTTCCAGGAGACGCCAGACCAGGTTCGCGCCATTGACGAAGTCAAAGCTGATATGGAGCAGATCAAGCCGATGGACCGGCTGATCTGTGGAGACGTGGGCTACGGCAAAACGGAGGTGGCTTTGCGAGCCGCCTTCAAGACCGTGTCAGACGGTATGCAAGTGGGCCTTTTGGTTCCTACAACCGTACTGGCCCAGCAGCACTATGCCACGTTCAGCGAGCGTCTCAGCCCCTTTCCGCTACAAGTGGAGGTGTTGAGCCGTTTCCGCACCCCAAGAGAACAGCAGGACGTTATCGAAGGCCTCGAGCAGGGCACTATCGACATTGTTATCGGCACCCACCGGTTGCTTCAAAAGGATGTCCGCTTCAAGAATCTGGGGTTAGTAGTAGTGGATGAAGAACAGCGGTTTGGGGTGGGTCATAAAGAAACCCTGAAACGTTTGCGAAGCCAGGTGGATGTGCTGACACTAAGCGCCACCCCCATACCTAGAACACTACACATGGCCTTAACGGGAATCCGGGATATGAGCGTAATGAACACACCTCCGGAAGCCCGCCTGCCCGTCAAAACCTTCGTCTCAGAATACAATGAGGAAACTATTCGGGAGGCCATTCTTCGGGAAATCGAGCGCGACGGGCAAGTCTTCTTTCTGCACAACCGTGTCCGGAACATCGAACAAACGGCGGCCGATTTGGCCGAGCTTGTACCGGAAGCCCGCTTTATGATCGGGCACGGTCAAATGCCGGAGCTTGAACTGGAAGAAGCGATGGAGGCTTTCGCGGCTGGCGAAGCGGACGTCCTGGTTTGCACCACCATCATTGAATCCGGCCTGGATATGCCCAACGTCAACACGCTTATTCTGGACCGGGCCGACCGGTTTGGGCTTTCCCAGCTCTACCAATTGCGAGGCCGTGTTGGCAGGGGAGAGCACCGAGCCTACGCGTACCTGCTCTTGCCCAGGGGCAGGCAGATAACGGAAGCAGCCGAAAAACGCGTGCAGGCTATCCTGGAAGCATCGGATTTGGGGTCTGGCTTCAGAATTGCGATGCGGGACCTGGAAATAAGGGGCGCGGGTAACTTGCTGGGAGCTGCCCAGAGCGGGCAGATTCATGCGGTGGGATTGGAACTGTACGGTCAATTGCTCGAAGAGGCAGTGTCTGAACTAATGGCGCCGGCGAAGGCAGCGATGGTAATTCCCAGCCTGCTGACGGCCCCGTCGAGTTACCCAGGATAGAACTGTCAATTGCAGCCAATATCCCGGAGAGCTATGTCCCGCACACTCCAACAAGGCTTGCCCTTTATCAGCGACTGGCGCGAGCCAAGAGTCGGGACGGGGTGCCTGCATTTCGAGATGAAATGCGGGACCGGTTTGGTCCACTGCCTGATGATGTAGAGAATCTGTTAACACTGGTCGATTTGCGAGTTCTGGCCGTTACGGCCGGGGTGGAATCTGTGCTGCAATCCACTGGAGGAATTACCCTCGGTCTCCGGCAAGACGTTGGGAGCGCCAAAGTTCCGCTCCAACGTGCCCTTGGTTCGGCAGCGAATGTGGGCAACAGGCAAATCAGGTTTTCCTCCCGTTCCCTGGGAGACCAATGGCTGCGCAGGCTCACCCAGACGCTGGAACGCCTGAGCATTTTTCAGGAACGGCTGCGGAGCCTGGTTAGTTGAACATTCAGATCCTTAACCAGGGTGAGGGAAGGAAGCTGCGGCGCTGCTTGAATCCCCACGCTTTCAGGTCTCGTAATAGAATCTGACAAGAAACCCCACAGATGGGTTAAATGGCAGGAGATGCCTCCAGAAATGAGTTTGTACTATCTTTGGCTACTATGAATAAAAGAAGGGTGCAGGTCAATTTTTCAGCAAGCCGACTAACCATGTTGTTGCTCGTCGTAGCTACTTTGGCACTGCTGCTAGTTGGGTGCAATAATGGCGCGACCAACCCCGAATCCCCAAGTGAGGCGGAAGCAAGGGATAAGGTTGAGGACTTCAAGATTGGCCTTTACCAGGGACAGAAACAGTTGGGCTCTGCTGAAATCTTGTTGTCTGACCTCCAGGGCAAACCGGTAGTGCTGAATTACTGGGCTGGCCTATGTCCCCCTTGCCGGGCGGAAATGCCGGAGTTCCAGGAATTCAGTGATGAATACGAGGGGAAAGTTACGCTTATCGGTGTTGACCTTGGGCAATACCTGGGACTCGGCTCCAGGGAAAATGCCCAGGAATTGCTGGCCGAAATTGGGAGTCACCTATCCGGCCGGTTTCACAGATGATGGCGCGGTTGTAGAGGCGCACCGGGTGTTTGGCCTTCCCACCACCATTTTCGTCACCGCGGAAGGCGACCTGCATAAGAAATGGGACGGGGTGCTAAACAAGGACAAACTGGGCGAAATTGCAGAAGAAATGTTGGTTGACGCGGGCGGCTAGAGTAGCGAAAGAAGGATAGTTTTACGGGCCCTTCGGGTAAAGTGCTGAATCCGCTTATTCATGTCGCTCCCTTGGAGGCGCTTTCTTCCTTTCCTGTATTTGTTGGGAACGCTTGTAGTATAATTGCCCATGTGAATTCCGCCTTCACTGTCAGGGCGAGGTGGTTTATGTAACAGCGGTAGGCCCAGTGGTAATTTAGCAGTTCGGTAACGGCGGTAGTATTCGGGGTGTAGCGCAGTGGCTAGCGCGCTTCGTTCGGGACGAAGAGGTCGGAGGTTCGAATCCTCTCACCCCGACCATCCATGTTTTGGCCTCATTTCTTCAATGCAAGTAGTGTCGGTGAAAAGATTCTCCGACTCCCTCCTTAGGGTCCCCCAAGGGTAATCGCGGTCTGTAACCCAATTCTCTTTGGGTTGTCCCGCTCCCGCTATAATTCAGCTGTGGTCGTGTCGCAGGACGTTTTTCTGTTTCCCTGAGAAATCTATGCCTGTTGATCTAAATTCAATCCAAGAGCCGCGAATTCTCCGGATTTTTGATTCATATACCGGGCGGTCAGCAACTCTCCGCTTGGACCAATCAGACGTGGACTTTTCAGTCGTAGAATTGCTGGACAAGTACCTATTTGGACTCCCAGAGGAGGAGTTGCTCCATCGCCAGAGAATCACCCCGGGTTCTCTTACCTCCTTGAAGGCCCTGCAAGACCTGGTTTACTCCTGCGACGACGAGGGTCGGTTGATAGCTATGTACTCCGGAATTGCCGTCACCCAGAACGACAGCATGATCGATTTGGCAGACAGGCCCCAAAGAGACTGAGGTAAAGGTTGGCGACTTTGGGACTTCATTAATTGACCTTACCATTGACCGTACCAATGTTGGATACACGCGAAATTGGAGAGGCTTCTACCGGCGGCGGTGGGCTAATGAGACTGACTTCTTCAATAGATTTGTAACCGAAACCTTGGAGAACTACCTGGGGCCTGCTGCTGCCGAGGAGGTATTACTGCTTGCCTCACATCAGAGCAGGCTGGAATTTGTCAGGGTATTGGCGCGCCGCATCTGGGACAGCGAGTTTGAGAATTATTCACGTTTCGTGGGTGACAAGCAGATGTTCAAGACCGGGGATGAAACCGTCCGAAACATAGCAAACGGGGCAGGCGGCATTTGCACCGAGAAGGTTCAGGCTTTGAAATTCCTGACTGACCAATTCGGGTTTGAATCAGAATATCTGATAGGCGGTGATGGCGCCCGTGAACATGTCCCTACGGCCAAACTCAGGAATCTGTTGAATACATTCGACTTCAGGTTCTCCCGAAGATACATGCGGTACTGGCAGCACTCAGCATTGCTTTACCAAGTTGATGGTGTTCCCCTTCTGGTTGATGCCACCAATGGCAACATTCCTTTCCTTTTCCTCACCGGTGAATCAGCAGAGAACCTGTTGTGTTACGAGGAAAAACCCTCGGTCAAAGTAAGAATGGTGGAGGCGGAGGAAGACTATTTTTACCACCGGGTCCCTCAGGACATCCCGGAAAACCTCTTCTTTGCGATGGAAGGGTGGCTAACCGACACGGATATGGTCCAGGTTTTCGAAAACGAGCTTGGTCTTTACTTGTCAAGCGACTACTACATTGCTCCCTTGCCTTTCAGAAACGATAAGGATTATGAACTACTGGCTGCCGATTACCGGGCAATAGCGCGTCGAGCAGGATTTCGCTGGCAAATTGGCCCCGATTGGGACTTTGAATCTGAAGTGGGTCGAGAGTTTGTAACTTCGCATCCCACAACGGCCAGGAATATTCTTGCAGCAAAAGACTACCTGCTAGTCCGTTATAATAAATGGGACCTTCCCGTTCATGATGCCGGGCTTGTAGTATTTCGTTTATCCTGATTTGTTCCTCTGTGGCATGAGGGCAAGGGACGATGGCTTCAATTAATCCAAAGTCAATTGGCATTTTCGAGTCCGTTGCCACGAACCGCTGGTCGGCGGGACTGGAGAAGGTTGCGCGAACGCTGATTGACGGTGCGGCCAAGGTTGGGCATGCCTGGCCGGCCCTTGAGGAACAGCGCAAGCAGGAAGTGGTTCAAGAAATACGTCGCGCCCGGGGCACTTTGCAGGTCCAGTACCTTTCAGACTCTCGACTCAAGTCAACCCTTCAGAGCATCAAGACTGAAGTCAAGACCTCTCCCGGGCGACCTAAAGCGGTTGACTATGTGCCCTCAGTATTTGCCATAGTCGACGAGTGTATCCGGCGAAGGCTTGGCGCCTGGCGTTTATTTGACGACCCTCCCAGGCAGGCTATCTTCGGTGACTGTTTCAAAGTCGCGAACGGCGAAACAGGCGCCTCAAAGCTGGACGCAGAAGAAATCGCCATAGTCCAGGCCATCAAATTGGCGCAGTCGGTCTCCCCGGGGCGCTATGGGTTGGACTTACAGTTTCCCGCCTCCTTCTATCGAGCAGTGGAAGTCAAAGACGCCGAGAGTGATTACCGTTACCGCCCTACGGATGAACAACTCCTTGCCGGCGTCCGACTCCTTGAAGGCAAGGTTGTGGAAATGCAGGCTGGGGAAGGCAAGACGGTGGCCATTGCCTTTTCCGCAGTTATGTACGCTGTGTTGGGACGTTCAGTTCATATCCTGACTGCCAACGACTACCTGGCCGAGCGTGATTGCCGGCTCTTGGCTGAGGTTTACCACGCTTTGGGTTTCTCGGTAGAAGCCATCCTTGATCCCATGGACGATTTTGAAAGGAAGGCGGCTTATAAGTGTGACATTGTGTACGGTACCCTGCGCCAGTTTGGTTTCGACTATCTTCGTGACAATCTGGCTCGTGGGAAACAAGAAGTGATCCAACCGCTCCTTCAGGTGGCCATCGTCGATGAAGTCGACCAGGCTTTAATTGATGAAGCTGACACCCCTCTTATCATTGCGGGGGTTCCCTTAGGTAAATCCCAGCCATTACACAGGGTCAACCGGGCAGTAGCCGGAATGGTGGCCAGGCAGGAAGATCTAGCCGGCGAATACCTCACCACACTGAGGGACACAGACCCGTCGCACGCTAGTTATGCGACTCTGATCTGCCTGGGTTTGCTGGCCAGTCCTCGCAACGAGCAACTGCGAAGGTTGGCTCTCATTAACCCGCGTACCTATCGCCGAGGAATGGAAGACTTGTACCCCAATGGCAACGACTCACCAGATGAGTCCATAACTGGTGACCTGTATTACATAGTTGACCCGCAGGAGGGTTTGGTAACCCTGACCGAGAAAGGTATGGCATTCCTGGAAGGTCAGTTGGGGGACTTCAACGTTGCTGCCTCGAGGAATGAGGTAAATGCCAGTCTGGAGGGTCAGCTCTCCCGCAGAGCAATGCGCAGGCTTGACTTGGCTAACCAGGTCTATCAATCCCTTCGAGCGCACTTGATCCTGGAGCAAGACGTGGACTACGTGGTCGCTGACGGCTCAGTTTTCCTCCTGGACAAGTACACCGGCAGACTTAAGCCGGACAATTCCTACCAGGACGGACTGCAGCCCGCGCTTCAGGCAAAAGAGGGGGTCGCGGTAGAACCTGATCACGAGAGCTTGGCCCAGATTTCGGTGCAAGGCTTTGTTACTCGCTACCAATCGTTGGCCGGAATAACCGGAACAGCATCCAATGCCTCCGAAGAGTTTTGGCGGTGGTATTCCTTGAAGGTCGTGTCCGTACCAACCACACATCCTTCAAAACGTTCAGATTTGCCAACCCGCATATTTTTGGCTGAGGAAGATAGAACCGCCGCCATAGTGGCTGAAGTTGTGTCATGCAACCTACTAGGTCGGCCGGTGTTGGCGGGAGTACAAACAGTCGAGCAATCCTGGAAGCTTAGCCAAGTGCTGCAAAGCGCCGGCATACCACACAAGGTGTTAAACGCCGTCAATAGTTTCGAAGAGGCTGAGATAGTCCGCGATGCCGGCAATTACGGAGCCGTTACCGTGGCGACCAATATGGCTGGCCGCGGAACGGACGTAGTCCTGGCTACTGACTTGGACCGGGACGTGCTCCGTCAATCCGTCTCCCTGGTCCGTAATCGACTGGCCGGCGATTGTCCCCATGTCAGGATTCGGTGCAATTCCAGGACGGAGGCGCAACTGCTTCGAGAAACTCTGTTGGCCCAACCAGGATTGCGGGTTGGGGACGAGTCCAAACAAGGGTGTTATTCCCTGTTAGTCTCTCTTGAAAATGCCCCCAGCAATCCGGACAAAGATATTGGGTCCATTCCAACTCTGGACTTTGGCTTAGGACTGCACGTTGTAAGTTCCGAATTTAATCAATTCCCGCGGGTTGCGCTTCAATTGAAAGGAAGAAGCGGACGGCAAGGAAATTTTGGTTCCTCCAGAGCGCTGCTGTCCTGGGACGACAAGTCTTTGTTGTCATTGGGAAGGAGAGGTCCAAACCTGGCCCGGTGCCGCAGGGTCGATGATGGCAGCCGAACGTACTTTGAAGGCAACGAGGTTGAGCGGTTCATTAGGAATCGGCAAATTGAAGCGGAAACCGAGGCGGCCCATCGCCGCAGCGTTCTTGGCGACTACTCTGCAGTGGTTGATGAACACTGCGCTGCCTATTACGAAATGCGCCGCCAATTATTGAACAAGGTCAACCCGGCAGAGAACCTGCCGCTCTCCGTTGCTGACACTGCCCGGCATTTGGTTGAGTCGCACTTCCCAAGGATGGACTTGATCAACTATGCGAACCAGTTTACTAATCTGGCCGAAGATGCCCGCCATATGTTTGAAATCGACCTTTCCAGCCTCAGGGGGGTTGCTTTAGACGAAGTTCCCCACAAGCTGGCGGAGCACCTGTTGGAATCGTTGGAAGTCCGTCGGGCCCATATTGGTAAAGAGAGATTCAATGAACTGGCACGCCAATTGCTGCTGGAATGCGGAGACGAGGCATGGCTGCAGCATAGGAAAATCCTGAGACGGTCAGTTTTCAGTTCCGTGGCAGCCAGCATCGGACACAAGTCGGCAGTTGCGGATTACATAATTCATGCCGCGGAACAGTGGGAACGGTTTCAGGAAACGGTGAGTGATCTATTTATTTCAAGAACATTGACCTTTCCCCTTCCGGCCATTGCTCCGGCATCCGAGGATATTGGCGAGGACCCTCAGTTAAGCCGGGAAATTGGCCAACTTGTAGCATGAACCATCGGTTTGCGCTGCCTCTCGCATTAATGTGCGAGGTCTCATAATCATTATCTGCTAACAACCTGGATGGGTCCAATTTAAGGAGTTGAGATGGCACTGAGACTGAGAAGATTGAGCACGGCAATTTTTGCCGGAGGAATGGTGGCCGGTTCCCCGCTAATAGCAGCTTGCAGCAGTGGTCCATCCTATGATACCTGGGCCGCCACCGACGGTGCCGCCGGCCGCATAAACCTGGACGATGTCCAACAGGCATTTAAAGAAGCCAAGAGCGCCACTGAGTTTGAAGAAAGGGTAAACGAGATCTATGAAGGCGATGGAGTCATATTGATCCGCGCCCAGCAGAACGAAGACAACCTGACCCTGGAGGGTTGGGAGGATCTGAACGGAAACAACGAGATCGAAGATTCCGGGGATGATCAGCTCTTTTCGATTGTAAAGAACAACGATCAGCACGAAATGCGTGGCCACAACGCCAACGGCTACTACCACAGCAGTTTTGGGGGAGGAAGCTTCCTGTTCGGTTATATGTTGGCCACCGCGTTCTACCCTGGCCCCTACTTCTATTCCACACCGATCAGCCGGGGTTCTTCAATCCGACAGGGTCGAGCC